>JBBPBX010049236.1:0-20267 GCA_038048925.1 Garcialebias charrua
TATCCAGTTCTAATTCTTTTTATTTAATACCACAAAAAAGGGATATTTTCAGTCAAACGAATAAAGGTTACAATGAAGCTTTAACACACTTTTACTCTAATGTGTAGTAATGGTCAACTGAGTGAACAAATAGATTCCTTCTTCCCAAAAAATAAGCCTCATGGTCATAAATGTGACTGTAAATGGTGAATTTATTTGGAGTGTAAATATTCAGCATGAAGCAAATATGTGCTGATGAATGCTCAATAATCCAGGTAGATTAATCTAACAAGGTTAAGTCAGGTCCTCTGGGCAGATTATTTCTTGAAATCTTTCTTCTTTTTTTATATACTAAAGACTTCTTCAGTCTGAGGAGCTGCAACAAACTCAGTTTCTCTGAAACTCCCACAATCATTCCATATATTGTGCATACACTGTATACAGTATATACACATCCATGTGCACACACATAGAAGTTTTATAAAACAAGATTTTACTTGTAAGTTTTGGTAAAAGACAGATCTGATCTTCAAGCGAGCGAGTCAGGCACTCTGTCTATGAAGCCACATAAAAGAGTTGCAGAATGAAACCTGACAATGTCATCATAAATAATCATAGAGCTCCAAGGACATGATGTTGTAACTTCAGTGACAACATACATATTTCCAAAATTCAATAGTGCAAAAATAAAATGTGTCAAAAATCCTTGTTATTAAACCCTACTTCTATTTGCACTACAGACTGGGCTTGGTTTGTAGATGAGAAAAATGTATAAAATGGTTTGTCTTAGAAGTCTCTGCACAGAAAACGAGTGGATCTGATGGTTTAATAAACGTCAAATGTTCACTGAGAATAACAAGCAGCTTCAAAAAGAACAAGAGGACACAAGCTTGATAAAGAAGGAAAACAGAGGGTGTGAGTTTTCTTTTGATTAAAGGTCAGCAGACAATTAAAGAGCCCAAAGTAAGGAAAGTGCTTGTGTGGGTAGAAGGAGGGAGCAGGGAGGAGATGCAGAAAATGTGGAGTAATAGGAAAATCAAGAAAAACAGAAAAAAAGAGAACAACAGGGAAGCCAGAGGGATGTCCACAATCAGACAGGAACTTATGATGCCGTCTCAATAACAGATTTCAACGTCATTTCAGTACAGCTTGTGCTAGTATTCTCTGAACAGACCTCGATTTAAAATCCCAAAGGTTCCATTTGTGATTAAAACATAAAAACAATATAATGTTAAAATGACTATGATGTTAAATTAGATATCATAAATATTATACTTTGTATTAATTTAATCAGCAAATGGAAAAGTCAGATCTTATATTCAAAATATACCTTATTTATATTTTTAAATGTCTGTTTTGGTGTGTAAAAGAGTTAAAACAATAACTATGACATCAAGTAATAAGCAAAACTATATCAAGAATGCAGTTTTAGGAAGCTCAAGACCAAGCAGCAGCAAAACCCGCCCCAGAAACAACCAACAGCATTTCAACTTCTTGGATATGGAGGTTGCAACCAGTTTCATCAGCACTAAAAAACACAACCATAATCAACATGCACGGCCCTTTGATACCAGTCTCTATGACAAGTTTCTCCGTAAGAAATAATTCAGGTTTTATAATTTCATCTACTCAAAAGTAAAATGTATAAATGCAGCCCTAATAAGAAGGTTGAAATATAAACACATGTAGATGTACTGTATAGTAAAATAAAATAACAGAAGTCACACACCCACTTTGCATACTATATAACATGATACATATTACTGAGATATTAATAACTATATTCGTTCAACCTTTATTTATACAGGTTAATCCCATTGAGCCTTGAGGACTCATTTACAAGAGAGACCTGTTTTCAACAAAGAATGATGACAACAGTGACAACAATAGAAAACAAATAAATGACTTAAAATAAATCTATTTGGATAATATAAACAGCTAAGTATTTATGTTGTATTAACTACCTCAGCCAAAGG
This sequence comes from Garcialebias charrua, assembly GCA_038048925.1. Lineage (NCBI taxonomy): Eukaryota > Metazoa > Chordata > Actinopteri > Cyprinodontiformes > Rivulidae > Garcialebias > Garcialebias charrua. The sequence continues at coordinate 1,956 of JBBPBX010049236.1, forward strand.
GTTGTAAACTCAATCATCCTGGTAGATAAACTTTTTGTTGTTATCCATCTGGAGGATTGAGCTTACAACACTTTTCCTTAACCACTTTGGCCTTGGTTGTCCTCAGGCTGTTTCTGTGAGTAGCATGTTGGTCATCTGGCCTAAACCATTTGATTGTTGTACATGATGATTTGTTGTTTTGGATGGGTGTGTTTTGCATTTGTTAAACGTCTACTTTTGAGATAGCAACAGGAGGTTGGCTTGAAACACAGCAGTGAAGGCATGAACATGGGACAGATCTTGTTGGCAGGCCATAGACAGAGGAAGTCCTCTGGATGGGGTATGAAATGTTTCTGACTTAATATCCTGATTTATGCTTTTATTCTCTAAAATTTTAGGAAAAAAATGTGTTACTAGATTTGATTTTTTTTTTCTGGATAAACATAATATCTTAAGTAATAGTCAATATGGGTTTAGATCAAATAACTCTACTTCCATGGCCCTTATGGCGGTGATGGAACATGTTACTACAGCTGTCAATCAAAAACAATATTGTATAAGTGTGTTTGTTGATCTAAAAAAGGCATTTGACACAATCAGCCACACTATTCTACTTAAAAAACTGGACAAAAATTGTATTAGAGGACCAGCTTTGCAGTGGATACGGAGTTATCTGCAAGACAGAAAACAGTTTGTACAAATGGACAATATAAGATCTGGCCTCTGTAGTGTTTAATGTGGAGTGCCACAAGGTTCTGTACTTGGACCTAAATTGTTTATTTTAATGATTTGATGAATGTGTCAGGTATCCTTAGATGTGTTCTTTTTGCTGACGATACTACTTTCTTTTGTTCGGGTGATGATTTGGAACATATGATCGACTTGATGAATAGGGAGTGTGTTAACATACAAACTTGGTTTAATTTAAATAAGTTATCGTTGAATATTGATAAAACAAATTATATGATTTTTAGTTAAAAAAATATAACATGTACAGTTTTTCCTTTTAAAATTGACTGTGTTGAAATATGTAGAGTTAGTGAAATGAAGTTTCTGGGTAATCATTGAAGATAAATTGTCATGGAAACAACAGTTAAGTTCTGTTAAAACCAAAATATCCAAATCCACAGCAGTATTATATAGGGTAAAGGATTTATTGAATGATAAAGCCTTGTAATTGCTATATAACCCAATTATAGTACCACATTTAATTTATTGTGTTGATGTCTGGGGAACAGCGTGCAAAACTTTAACAAAGCCTATTTTTATCCTACAAAAAAGAGCTATAAGAATTATAACAAGAATGCATTATTATCACCCAACAAGCAAACTATTCTGTAAATTGAAACTATTGAAGTTTTATGAGCTGGTGGAATATAATATTTTTTTATTAATGTATAAAGCATAAAATTACAAATTACCTCTAAATATTCAAAAGCATTTTGTCAAAAGGAAAAGTTGTTACAATCTTAAGGGGACAGACATTTTTGTTAAGCCACAGTATAGAACCAGTTTAAAAGGTCGGTTTACTTTAATACATGGAATAGATTTATGGAATGGTTTGGAAAATGATGTCAAAAAAGCTAAGTCAATGTCTATATTTAAGAAAATGATTAAGAATAAATTCTTAAATAGATATATATAAATGTAAAATTGCAAATGTACTACAAATCGGCAATTGTGAGTTATTAATTTTGTTCATGATAATCATTGTTTGAATTGATTGTTGAATAGATTTTTGTTTTAAGAAGGGGCAGATAATATAAGAATTTTTATTCTTCTTCTGCTTCCTTTCATTTTAAATCTGTATTTTTTTTTCTTTCTTCATATGCTTTGGAATTGTTTCTTTTGTGTTTTAAATTTGAAATGAATAAATTAAATTAAATAAATAATAAAAAATGCTCAATAATCCAGGTAGAAAAATCTAAAATTTAAGTTAGGTCCTAACTTAAAGAATGGTCTGCAGGTCATCAAACTTTGACTACATCACAAGATGCTATTGTGCTTATTTTAAAAGTTGCAGCTATATTTCCTGTTTTCTTGTATGTTTAATAAGCATGTATGTTTTCCACTACTCTTTATTTAAAGCATTTTAAGAGGTATCGGTGAGCTGGTTTACTGCAAATACACCTCTAAACACATTAATGAAACATTGCAAGAACCTTTAAATCTTAATATGAACAAGAATCATTCTGCTTTTATACACACAACATCACTTTCAACATGAAAACCCTATTTTCAAATATTTGCCTACAGATTACTCCAACTTAATTAGATGTTTTTTTTCCTTCAAACCCTAAATGAACGTAAGGCTGAACACAACATAGCAGATGGGCACATGCAGGCAGCTTTGTAATGTGTTGCCAAGTGTGTCAAGCAAAAACAAACAAACAAACAGCACATTACAATTCCATGAAAGCAATTAGCAAAGCGTTTAACACCTCTTAGTTCCAATGTATTTTTCTGTAATCACTGGCAGCCTGTTAAACAGTGAATGGGAGGTGTAGGGTGAAAAGGAGAAAAATGAATGAATGAGTCACGTGGAAAGGGTCAGGTCAAGGTTGAGCTCAGAAAGTCATGACGTAGCGAATTAAGTAACAGCATTCACGGAAAAATGTAAGACTGCAGCTTAATTAAGTTTAACACAGTCATGTTTATAGTGTTTTCTGCACATTGATGTATTTGAGGCAACTACAATAAAATCTTTGTAGCAATTAACTGTTTACTTTTAATCCATATTTTTGTAGCAGACCTTCCCAAAAAACTGCCCTTTCTTCCTGAAACACTTTCAAGTGGGTGAAGAATATACAGTGACTTCTCTCCATATACGTTTTGATTTGACTGACTCATTATACCATCTAAGTGGCACAGTGGTGCAGATGGTAGAGCTGCCACCCCTCAGGTCACCGGATCGAATCCCAGTGTGACGTGTCCCTGTGTCAATTATGCCCATGTGTGTCTTAACTAATTCATATGCTCTCTCTCTGAACAGCTACTTGGCCGAGGGTGGCTTACAAGGACCAAGCTCCGCCTGCTGGGCGAGTAAGGGAGGCCAGAGGAGACGTTTGTCTGACAGTTGTTGGTTTTGTTCTCCAGCCTCACTCCTGCTCCAGCCACACATTATTGCACTTTGTCACTGTCTTGTTATTGAGCTATTTGTTGTTAGGACTGGGAGTCACCTGTGTAGTTTAAGTTCACGTTTTTGGCTGTTGGGTTAGTCCCTGGGTCATAGGGCGAGGGGAGTGGCCCACATCAGAGGGTCAACTGTTGGCTGGTTCATGGCTTCTCCCACTTTTTTTTTTTACAAGATGCATTTATGATCAGATGATTGACTAATAATTAAAGCTTTGTCTAAATTGTACAATCATCTGGGCTTTGTATGTTGTGCATCCTGGCATTTATTCCTGGACTTATCAGGACCATAACACCAGCCAGTGGGCCATTCTGGGTGGAGTGTGCATGTTCTCTCCGTGCATGCGTGGGTTTTCTCCAGGTACTCCTGTTTCCTCACAGAGAACAAAAACATGCATGATAGTCTGATTGGTAACTCTAAATTGTCCACAGGTGTGAGTGAGTGGTAGTCTCATTTGTCTCTATGTGTCCCTGGGATGGATTGGAGACCTGTCCAGGATGTCCCCTGCCTCTTGCATATTTGATATGAGCAGCAATGGCCCCTGTAACCCTAAAAGGAAAAGGTGGGTAAAGATAATGGCTGGATTGATGGGCGGGCAGACGGACGGACGGATGGATGGATTATACCATCTACATTTGAAATCTGTTTTCTGTTGCTGTGAAAATGCAATACTATGTACAGCAATATCAACTTAATAAGGAAATTGAGATTGTAATAATTTCTTACAATTGAAATCCCATATTTGTTAAAGCTTTTGAAAAATCGACACAACTACACTATAGATCGATGTTGCTCAATCATGGTTCTTGAGGACAACCATCCTGTATGTTTTAGTAGTTTCCCTTCTCTTCAGCAGGTCTCCCACATTCTGCAAAAGACTGATAGTCACTAAAAAATTCAAATCAGGTGCGTTGAAGCAGAGAAACATCTAAAACATGCAGATGGTGGCCCGCAAGGACCAGGATTGAGGACCGCTACTACAGATGTTTGACAAGATTGTACATAGCTTATCAGTGTCTTGACAATGTTAAACAATCCAAATGTTGATTATTACCTTAGTCAATAAAAATCAGTTCCTCCAAATCCGAGGCCATGGTCTTGAGCCGGAAAAGGGTAGCATGCCTTCTCCGGGTCGGGGAGGAGGTCCTGCCCCAAGTGGAGGAGTTTAAGTATCTCGGGGTCTTGTTCACGAATGAGGGAAAACTGGAGCGTGAGATCGATAGGCGGATAGGTGCAGCGTCCGCAGTGAAGCGGGTGCTGTACCGGTCTGTCGTGGTGAAGAGAGAGCTGAGTCAAAAGGCAAAGCTCTCAATTTACCGATCGATCTACGTTCCCACCCTCATCTATGGTCATGAGCTTTGGGTTATGACCGAAAGAACGAGATCTCGGATACAAGCGGCTGAAATGAGTTTTCTCCGCAGGGTGTCTGGACTCTCCCTTAGAGATAGGGTGAGAAGCTCGGTCATCCGGGAGGGACTCGGAGTAGAGCCGCTGCTTCTCCACATCGAGAGGAGCCAGTTGAGGTGGCTCGGGCATCTGGTTAGGATGCCTCCTGGACGCCTCCCTGGTGAGGTGTTCCGGGCATGTCCCACCGGGAGGAGACCCAGAGGAAGACCCAGGACACGCTGGAGGGACTATGTTTCTCGGCTGGCCTGGGAACGCCTTGGGATTCCCCCAGAGGAGCTGCTCCAAGTGGCTGGGGAGAGGGAAGTCTGGGCCTCCCTACTTAGGCTGCTACCCCCGCGACCCGACCCCGGATAAGCGGAAGAAAATGGATGGATGGATGGATGGATGGACTTAAATTCATCAAATTAAATAAACTAATAAAATTAAGTTGGAAAAACTTAAAAAAATTACTTGTTACCAATTGAAGCAATTGGTTTGGAATAACTTAAAACATTTGAGTTTACTTTACATAAAATTAAGTCAAAATGACGTGAATTTATAATTTAGAAGAAACTATGTGTTTTGAGTTAGTATGACTTAATTCATCAAATAAAATAAACTTAAAAAATTAAGTTGGAAAAACTTAAATGAATTACTTGTTACCAATTGAAGTAATTAATTTAAGTTGGATCAGCTGTTTTCTTTTTAGAGTGATATAAGAGTGGAGGAAGGAGTACGCAGGTCCACTGCATTCTGTGTAGAAGAGGAAACCTGAGGGAGATTGGAGACTGTAAGGTTGTGGCAGGGGAGAGCGTGGCCAGACAGCATCGGATGGTTGTGTGTAGAATGACTGTTGTTGTGAAGAAGAGAAAAAGAGTAAAATCAGAGAAGAAGACCAAATGGTGGAAGCTGAAGAAGGAAGAATGTTGTGAGAAATTCAGAGACGAGCTGTTAAAGGCTCTGGGTGGTAAGAAAGAGCTTCCAAGTGACTGGGCTACTACAGCAACAGTAATTAGAGAGACAGGTAGGAAGGTACTTGGTGTGTCATCTGGACAGAGAATGGATGATAAGGAAACCTGGTGGTGGAATAGTGAAGTGCAGGACGCCATTCAAAGAAAGAGATTAGCCAAGAAGAAATATGACAGTGAGAGGACTGAAGAGAGGAGACAGGAATATAAGGAGATGGGACATAGAGCAAAGAGGGAAGTAGCTAAGGCAAAGCAGAGGGCGTACAATGAGTTGTATGGGAGACTGGACACTAAAGAGGGCGAGAAGGACTTGTACCGATTGGCAAGACAGAGGGATCAGGCTGGAAAGGATGTGCAGCAGGTTAGGCTTATTAAAGATGGGAATGGGAATGTTCTAACAAGTGAGGAGAGTGTGATGGGAAGATGGAAGGATTACTTTGAGGAGCTAATGAATGAAGAGAATGAAAGAGAAAGAAGAGTGGAGGTCATAGAAACTGTGGACCAGGAAGTGGGAAAGATTAGTGAGGGTGAAGTCCGGAAAGCTCTGAAAAGAATGAAGAAGGGGAAGGCAGTAGGACCTGATGACATACCAGTGGAGGTTTGGAAATGTCTTGGAGAGGTGGCAGTGAGGTTTTTGACTCAAATATTTAATGGAATATTTGAGGGTGAGAAAATGCCTGAAGAATGGAGAAGAAGTGTGCTGGTTCCCATTTTTAAGAACAAGGGTGATGTACAGAGTTGTAGCAACTACAGGGGAATTAAGTTGATGAGCCACACGATGAAGATCTGGGAGAGAGTTGTGGAAGGAAGGCTTAGACAAGAGGTGACTATCTGTGAGCAGCAGTATGGTTTCATGCCAAGAAAGAGCACCACAGATGCCATCTTTGCTTTGAGGATGTTGATAGAGAAGTACAGAGAGGGTCAGAAAGAACTCCATTGTGTGTTTGTGGATTTAGAAAAAGCATATGACAGGGTGCCAAGAGAGGAGGTGTGGTATTGCATGAGGAAATCTGGAGTGGCAGAAAAGTATGTTAGACTGGTACAGGACATGTATGAGGACAGCAGGACAGTGGTGAGATGTGCTGTAGGAGTGACAGATAGCTTCAAGGTGGAGGTGGGATTGCATCAAGGATCGGCTCTGAGCCCCTTCTTGTTTGCTCTGGTGATGGACCGACTAACAGATGAGGTCAGGCAGGAATCCCCATGGACTATGATGTTTGCAGATGACATTGTGATATGTGGTGAGAACAGGGAACAGGTGGAAGAGAACTTGGAGAGGTGGAGGTATTCACTTGAAAGAAGAGGAATGAAAGTCAGCCGTAGTAAGACAGAGTACATGTGTGTGAATGAGAGGGAGGCCAGTGGAACAGTGAGGCTACAAGGAGCAGAGGTCACAAAGGTGCAGGACTTCAAGTACTTGGGGTCCACTGTCCAGGAAAATGGGGAATGTGGTAAAGAGGTGAAAAAGAGAGTCCAGGCAGGATGGAGTGGATGGAGAAAAGTTTCAGGAGTGATTTGTGACAAAAAGGTGTCAGCAAAGGTCAAAGGAAAAGTTTACAAGACAGTGGTGAGACCAGCTATGTTGTATGGTCTGGAGACAGAGACATTGACAAAAAGACAGGAGAAAGAACTGGAAGTAGCAGAAATGAAGATGTTGAGGTTCTCCTTAGGAGTGACAAGGATGGATAAGATCAGGAATGAGATAATCAGAGGTACAGCACATGTTGAACAACTGGGAGATAAAGTTAGGGAGGCCAGACTGAGATGGTTTGGACATGTCCAGAGGAGGGACAGTGGGTATATTGGTAGAAGGATGTTAGAAATGCAGCTGCCAGGAAAAAGACAAAGAGGGAGGCCAAAGAGGAGATACAGTATATGGATGCAGTTAGAGAGGACATGAAGGTAGTTGGAGTGAGGACAGAGGATGCAGAGGACAGAGTGAGGTGGAGGAGGATGACTCGCTGTGGCGACCGCTGAAAAGGGAAAAGCCGAAAGAAGAAGAAGAGGTACCAAAAATTGTTATGTAACTTGCTTATTTTGTGTATTTTGGTGCTAAATTTATAAGGCAAATGGAACTAGCGTTTGTTGAAGGAATATATTTTGCTGATCACATTGCAAGCCAAAGTTTTAAATAGGAGTTGTGTGCAATCTGTTAGTGCTCAGATTGTGTGTTGGGGACAACTCTTAACTACTACCAAACCTAATTGTATCTTGGCATCTGTACCATTGACTAAATTATAGCCATTTTTGTGTTGACTAAAGTAAAATAAAGTGCAATGTGTTGTCATCATTGTATGTTTCTATACAATGATGAACTTAGTTCCTGCATTTAACACATCACATGTGAGATACACCCAGGTGGAGCAGTGGGCCGCTACAGTATGTAAGCACCCGCTGAGCAGTTAGAATAGGTGTCCTGATCAAGGTCACTGCAACATGTGGGTATAGCAGGGAGTTGAACCTGTGATTTCTGGTTCCAACTTGCCTGCCCTACCTCTAGTCTACACCATCTGAGAGGCGGCCGTGGCGTAGTGGTAATGGCAGTCATCCCCTGATCGGAAGGTTGGCGGTTCGAATCCCGGTTCCCCACACCATGTGTCGTTGTGTCCTTGGGCAAGACACTTAACCCCGAGTTGCTCCCGGTAGGACTGGAAAGCACCTTGCATGGTAGTCTGCCGCTACCGATGTATGAATGTGTGTAGCATTCAATGTGTGTAGCGCTTTGAGATTTTCACTAATGAAAAGTGCGTTATAAATTGAATTCATTATTATTATTATTATCTCGACTCGTAATATCAATATGGCAACCAAGTCTAATTGGGTTGACTTCAAGTGTTAGTCTGTTGTAAATATTTCCCCCCAATGATTACTTATTACTTTAATTAAAATATGTCAAGTAGTTTACGAGATATTTTACTAACAGATAAAGTTGACTAATAGTTAATGCATATAATTTTAAATAATACTGTTTGTTTTGTTGGCACTCAGTATAGCCTGTGTTTTGGAACGACGTTTAGCTACTACCATGCTAAATTTTAGCTCTAAGTCTGTAAAACTGACAGAATAATAAACATTCTTCTGTTTGCTAAGCTCAGTTGGCTGTGGTGGCCATTTTGAATTTGGTTTATTTCAAAAGCTAATGAATTAACATCATCCAAAGATTACTCAGTAATGGTCAGTCTGGTCATCTGGATAGTTTCTTTTCTGTGAAAAGACGTTTTGCCCCCTATCCGGAGGGCTTCATCAGTCTGAGGATCTCCGGATAGAGTGTGAAACGTCTTTCCACAAAAAAGAAACAGTCGAGATGACCAGACTGACCATTACAGGTAGTCCTCGACTTACGACGGCCTCGACTTACGACGTTTCGCGGTTACGAACGCCCTCCCATTGAAAAGCATTGTTTCGAATTATGCGGTTTATGCGCCTTTACACCAAAAAATATGGTACCGAAACTCAGCGAGGACAGCGGAAATTTACAGGAGGGAGGGGGGAGAGTGTACCTTAGCGGCCACGACAATGGAAAATTACAGGGCGGAGGATTACAGCTGAAAATTACTGGAGACCTCATTGTTTACAGGCAGAGGAGGTTAGGAGAGGCTAACATGCTAACAGACCTTACTGTAAAACTCTGGACGCGCGTGGAAAAGTACAGGAGACCTTTGTTTGGACCGGAGGTTTACGCGGCAGAGAGGCTACAGCTGAGCACCGAGCTAACATGCTAACAGACGGCTTCACCAGCTCCCAGTAGGTTATTAACTCTTTTTTCCCTTCATTATGGCTCCAAATGTATGTGTTTTTTAATAATTATGCAGGGTACTGTTTTAAGATAGGCTAAGTGCTTGGTAAAATACAGTATTGTACGTATAAGGTGCAGTTTGGACGTATTTTCCGATTTACGACGAAATTCGAGTTACGACGCAGCGTAGGTACGGATCTCCGTCGTAAGTCGGGGACCACCTGTATTGGATTTTGTACCTGGATAATTGAGCATGAACTTTGACATCCAGAGATTACTGTTTTTAGGTTTGCATACAGTCTGATAGTTTGTAAGATATTTTGCTAACACTGCAGACAAACACACAGAGACACTCAGACATAAGCTTGAGCATCATCCTATCCATCTATCCTCTCAACAGAGTTAGCATTGCCAGCAGAGCTAATATTCTTTCAGAAACAGTGTGAACGCCGAATCACTTCAAGAGAATATTTAATTTCTGGAGCGTGTTGTAAAATCAGAACACATATACTGTAATTAATTCTGTCTGAAGCATAAGTCCTCTTCAAACATTTCTCTTTAAGAGGATAATTACTGTCTGTCAGACGACAGATTTTTTTTTGTTCCATGGACAGACGGTGAAATAGAAATACCCATTTAAGCATAATGTAAGCATGATAACTTGAAAAATCGTCAAAGTACCAACTTCAGTTTTGATGTGTGGCTACATAGGCGTAAGAAAGTTCCCTTTCCAGAATTGGGCAGCCATGTCGAAATTCAAAATGGCTGCCACCATAAATGTCTGCTCGTGCTGTGAGAATGTTAACTTGAAAAATACGAGATACCAAAATACATTTTGCTGTGTGTAAACATAGGTGTGAGAAAGGTTCTTTTTGAAAAGTGGGTTGCCATATCAAAATCCAAGATGGCTGCCACCACATATGTACATTATATAGAGTAATGTAAGCTGGATGACTTAAAGTAAGCAACATGCTGATTTCTATGTTGGTGTGTGGTTGCAATTGGGCCTAAGCAAGGTCTTAAGGCCTAAGCAAGCATACTTTTATACTACTATGAAAAAACTCAGGACAGTGTTACACTTTTACTATTTTATGCTTATGTTTATTAAATAAATTAAAAAAAAGTCACATTTTTGTCATCTGTGTATGTTTCCATACAAGACGAAATTCGTCTCTGCATTTAACCCAACCACCACCAGGTGGTGCAGTGAGCAGCCATAGAAAGCGCCCGGGGAGCTGTAAATGTTTTAGTGTTTAGAGATGGTTACTGTTGCACCGAGGGACTGAGAGAAACGCAATTTCAATCCTGTTTATGTCCTGTACATATTGCAGTTCTGACAATAAAGTTGACTTTGGAAAATTGGGTTGCCATATCAAAATTCAAGATGATCACAGCCATAAATATTTAGGTAACCGGCCTCCAATCATTTGACGTAATATGCCTTCTAGTTTTTGTATGGTTTAAAGGTATAGTTTCCTCAAATGATTGGCCAAGACCACCATTTGGCTACCTCCTGTCTCCACCATTGTGCTTGATCATGGATAAATCTGCTAATGCCAGGATCTGTCACTCTGCACTGTGAAAAAACAACCTAGCTCTGTAATCGCTACAGAATTGAATATTCTGCACCAAAAACATGAAGGTTTACTTGCATTCCCTGTTCAACTCAAGTCCAGAAAAACATTCATCTAAAAAATAAAAAAAATCACTATTGAAATTCCTCTGCGACGGGGACATCAGCGTACATTTAGATTTGCATGTCAGAAAATATTCAGATTATTTTATAAATGTTGCATGTCTTTTGTGAACTTTACTTTAATGTGTGCATATCAGATGTTTTTCATATTGCCCGCTAGAAAAAGTGTTCTGTTTGCAAAATATCTTGTGAACTGATGGACACTTTTAAAACTCTCAAAAGGGAATCTACGGTATATCTGATAAAAACCTTAACACGGCTACCACCACTAGTCTCCATTAGCTAACACAAAAACTATTCAGCCTATAACTACCGTATTTTCCAGTGTATAAGTTGCATCAGTAAAAAACAAAAAAACATAATGAAGAGGAAAAAAATATGTAAATCACTTTGTCGCAGGACTGACAAATCTATGCAAAAAAACTGTGACTTATATGCCAGAAAATATGGTATTCAAAGTCAAGTATTTATTAGCAAAATACCTCATGAACCACTGCACAGATTTTAATTAAAATGTCAGAAAAATATTAGGTGTACATCAACAACTGATTACCTTTTGGAGTCACTCTAATTTAAGACAGGTGCCACAAATAATCACTATTTTATGGCTATAGTTCAGTCAGTTTTACAGATATTGAGCTAAAATTTGATACTGTAGCTTAGAGTCATTCTTAACAGGCAGGGGCAGCTGTGGCTGAGTGGTTAGAGCAGTCGTCCTCCAATGGGCGTGTTGGGGGTTCAATTCCACCAGCAGTCACATGCTGAAGTGTCCCTGGGTAAGACACTGAACCCATCATTGCCTCCGATGTGTGTCCCATTGGTGCATGAACGTGATGTAAAGCACTGATTAGTCTCTACAGGTTCAAATTAGCTTTGTACAGATGTAGTAGAGTGCTGTATTAATGAGTAAATGAGGGCACAGGTTGTGTTGTAAAGCACTTTGAGTGTCTTGATTAGATAGAAAGGTGCCATATAAGCACAGTCCATATACTGTACCCTTTTTTTATTAAAGTTTTATTCATTTTACATATTAAAAAACAACATAAAAGATAATGCAAAAANGTCCTTCCTGTAAAAGGTTTGGACAGCGTGGTGCTACAGGAAGCTGGAGAGCTCGGACGTAACGCAGCGGAGCGGAGGCAAACAGCTCATCTCAAAGTGAGAAACAAATTTTTGATATTTTTTATAAATGTTTCAAAGTATTTTTAAGTGTTAGGATAGTTGAAATGCTTGGTAACTGTTCATTACCACACATGTACGTGCTCGTGCGGTATATAAAAAAAAAATATATAAAAATAAAAAGGAAGTCCCCGAATTACGAGATTTCGCCTCACGAGATACTCGGAGGAACGGAACTCGCTCGTAAGTCGGGGACTACCTGTAATTGTGCATGTGATGAACTAAGAAAAACGTTAACTAAAATAACAATACAACGAACCGGTAGTGCAAAAAGTTTCTATATAAGGAAACCCAGCAGATTGCGTGAAGCAAGAAAATAAATATATTTTCCATTCTGTTCATATAGCTGTAAAGATCAAAAGGTAGTCAAGGTGCAGCTAAAGGCAGGAAGGACATGAATTATTTATCTATGTTTTTATTTACTTGTACTGTAATCCATGTTTGAGTATACTGACGTAAAAAATTGATAATCTCACCAAAGAAAACCATACATTTTAGCACAGATTGAAACAGAATGTATGAGTTAGTAAAAAAATGCTGACTTGATCCTCTGCAAAAGGTGAAATTAGGAGCATTCACAACTCTTGTTACTGCTGAATTTCCAATATAGCAGTTGAAAATTCCATTAAGTAATAACAAATGTACTGATTAAGATTTTCCGTGCGAGTGACTCCTCGATTTGAGTTGAAGCGGGGACCAAAGAGTGGTTGTTTATGGTTGTGATTATTGTCTGATTTACTCCTTTTGTTTTCATGGTTTTAGTTTTCAGTGTGCCAGCACTCACTTCTCCTCAGTAAGTTGATGCTCTCACTTGTTGTCACTTCCTCAGGTGTTTGTGATTGTTGTTCATTAGTGGTCATTTATATTCGTTGTTGGTTCCTCATAGTGCTGGTTACCAGCTAATCATGACACACCACTTTATGGTCTCCCATTGCTTTTCTGCATTTTCTTGCTCCATGTACAGACATTAATAAATCGGTTTTCTGTTTGCTTCAGGTGCTTGAGTTCTGTCTGCAAACTTGGGTTCAAACCTACAGATTCATTCAAGCTTTATTTATACAGGTTAATCCCATTGAGCCTCTGGGACTCTTTTACAAGAGAAACATGGTTTTAACAAAGAGTGAGTACAATAATAGACACTCACAAAGGATGCATACACATTGAGAATAACATGTAAAAATAAAATGGTATTAAAAAAAGTTTTTTTTAAAAAACCAGCTAGGTTGTAAGGTGATGTAGAAAACTAAAAGCAGGAACATGTCTGCATTGATTTTTCCCATGAACTTAGCAGATGTTTGAAGCCACTTCGAGAGGTCAAGGTCAAGAGCTTCAGATCTTTTTGAAAGATATTCCAGGAAACGGGAGCAGAGTAGGAGAAGGCCCTTTTGCCAAGTTCAGTTTGCACTGAGGGAACTACGGTGGCCCTAAGGTGTAAATGAACATTTGAAGAAGAAAAAAAACAATTACATCAAGCCGAAGCAGAAGTGATTCCGTTTTTTCCAAATGTTGTTGTGATTTTATTGTTTGTTGTGTTTTTTCAAGTAATTCCTTTTTTTTTTCAAATGTTGTTCATTTACACCAGGGGTGTCAAACTCATTTCCAACGAGGGCCACATCATCATAATGGTTGCCCTCAAAGGGCCAGATGTAACTGTAAGACAGTATAGATGTAGCTAAATTTAACTAAATGTAATGTAAAATAAACACAACTACCCCTTAATGTTAAATAACTGATTTTTTTTACTTATTCAACTTACAAATATTACATATATTTATTTGCATAGATGTAGAAAAGAATGTCTGCTTGTTGCTCTGTTATAATATAAAACTTTTTAATTTGTCAGGTTATGAAACCCACATTACTCCATAAATCAATAATCAAACTTTCCAAGTGAATAAGGAAAAATAACAAGTTATGACATTAACTTTGTTCAAAACTTTTTTGTCAGAGTTACGAGGGGCAGAACGGTCCTAGCAACAAATGTGAGCTGCTAAGATGTGACAGGTGTAGCATTTTACAAAAAAACTAATGGCTGCACAGCCTGGCAAGGGTCATACATACAACTAATAAAAGATAGTTTTATTATAGAAAATATTTGCCTGCATAAACATATAAACCTACAATCCAAAAAACATTGCTGCAAATTTAACATAATATAATAAAATACATTTAATAAGTATAATAAACTCAAAATAACAACATTAGGGTTGAAGGCTCACTTTGGCATGCTTAGCTCCGTGGTTGGTGTCAAAAAGCTGTTACCTCACGGGTAACATAATCAACTTGCATTATGGGAAATGTAGTTTGTTGTCGGTGCACCCTTTTGACTTATTATACAACAATCAGACCTTTTAAGTTCTCGCGGTCCACATAAAATGATGTGGCGTGCCACATCTGGCCCACGGGCCTTGAGTCTCACAAGTGTGATTTACACCATATGTGTCAAACTCAAGGCTCGAGGGCCAAATGTGGCCCTCGTTGACATCTTATCTGGCCCCCAAGCTGTAATGTGAAAATATTTCTGTCTCTTTAATTTTTTCAGGAATCTTTGATTATAATGTAAAAAGCACAACAGTGAACATACAATGACACCAACCAAATTATTGTTGAGAAATCCGTAACCAAGAAAATATTTTGGGTATCTGATTTGAGTTACTGTGGTTTTTTAAATTTGCCTTTAGTTTAAAAAAGGTTTTAAAGGTTTAAGCTCTATCATACAAAGGAGGAGCCAAATGTGACCATCGTCCAGAAACACTGCCGTCTTCTCTGGACCAGAGTGAGGCAAAGTGAAACCATGAATGTGCTACAGTGGAGAGGGACCATCCACCTGGTAACTGATGCACTCGAAAGGCCTGCCTCTCTGGTGATATAGGGGTGCATTAGAGTGTTTATTTCAGAGTTTTAATCACATGCTTAAGTTGGTTTAATGTTTTTTTATTAATAATCATTTGGTTTGAAAAGTATGCTTTGTATTTCTACAGTTGAATGTGTTTTGTTATGAAGTACTTTGTGAACAACGTGTTTGGTCTTAGTGTTAGCGATCAGAACAGAAAGATGAGCTGAACCGACTCACAGGAAGTTTTAAACTCTGCTGTAAAAAAAAAAAAAAAAAAGTAAAAAAATAATAATAATAAATCTACACTATGGAGCTGACAAGATGCAAAATGTCATAAAAATTAATAGAATATGATTTTATACTCTAAAAATGAAATAAGAATGCACAAAATAAAATATCTGCTAAATCACAAAAAAAGCCTTTTTTTCAGAGGTTCATGTTCCCAGAATGCTTTTGAACTTTGTACATCACTTCAGCACTGAAGAACTGCTGACAAAACCTTAATTTTATTGTTAAAACGACCACACACAAAAAAAACATTTATGGGGAAACTCTCATCTTCTTTTGTCTGTCCAACAGTCAGGCTGGGTCTGACTAACTCAATAGTTTCTGTTGGGAAGTGTTTCATAAACACGTTAAAGTCACCACCATGATTTGGAACAAAGCCAGAGAGTTCGGGTTCATTCCCACTAAGGTCACAGTGTGATCCTGATTGAAACCAGTCCAGTATTTGTTCTGCAATCTCCTCCTTCGAACTTTAGTGACCGAGTGTAAAGAACGAGGAGTCGTGCTGAACGTCTGCTCTTTTCTTCCTCCCCTGCTGACTGAGTTCCTTTCATCCAGCAACAAGCTGCTTTCACAACGAGCCAGCATCTTTTATTTTTTTTTAAACATAATTGACTGTAAGATTCTGTTCATATTAATTGTCTTTTCTTCTTCACTGTTTTCTTCATATGATTTGTTGCTTCATGCAATAGTTTAATGATGTTCATAAATCTGCTCATCATGACGTGAGTGATAACTCTGAAACCCCTGGATGAGTGTAAATATGATGCATAACACCACCGCAAAGTATTAGACTGCATACTTCCATCCATTCATCCCTCCATCCATCCATTCATCATCCCTCTGTCCATACATCCATCTATCCATCCATCCATTCATCCATCCATCCATTCATCCATCCCTCTATTCAGTTTGGCTGAACTATTCATTTACCATCTTTAATAAAAACTGTCTCTTTCAAAGTCATTGCTGGTTCTTTAAACTTTGCAGCCTCCGAATCGTATGAAGGTAGGCATGGTGCAAAAGTTACAAGTTCAAACCTTTTCAAAACATCTACCTTCATAGAATAGGAACATCGATAAGAACCTTGATGGGTTTAACTAACAGTAAAATTGACAGCGGTGGGAGGCTCATGTAACAGCAGCATGAAGAGTTGAGATGATCCAGTTTGTGGCAGTCAGAAATCACAACACAAGATCATTTTATGTGTAGAAATGAGAATTAAACATTTAAAGAAATCCAACATGCCATGTCTGATGTGTTTAACTTCTGTCGAGGCATCAAACCCTCAAACTCTGTAATTATTTGAACTTTGGTAAGTGGACCCAGCTGAGTGAGAACAGCGGTACGATCAGCCGCTCATGACAGATCTGAGCTCCCAGGTGCAGAAACGCCTGCTTTTGATGACACTTTCCCTTTCATGTTTTCTGGTGTTCACCTGGGCAAGTTTGGAAACGAACTGAATGACGCGCAGACCTGTCACCGGACTGAAAGCAGATGTGTTTAAATGTCCCTGCACTGTTGTTCCCGTCAGCGTGTGACAGCAGCTCTTACAGATAACCACAGCCTGTCAAGATCAAATAGAGAACCATTAAAATTGGAGAGTTCCCATTGGTGAAAAAACCGGAGGACCCTTGAGGAAGCAGCATCAGAGCTTTAACAGACCCGTGCTGTAAAAAATTAACAAAAAATCATATTAATGTTTTCTTTTCAACATAATATCAAACTATTGAATCAGACACGTTGATATTATTGATGTGACAATATTTGCTATAAAATCTGCTGCTTTTTGCTCTATAAAATAGCAGCAGCACCAATTTAAAAACCTTGGAATGGACTGATTGATTTCTCAGCGTGCACTCCAACCCCCCAGTCCCTCCTCCGTCCCTTCAATTTGCTTGTTCTACTAAAGTGCACCTCAATGCTTGCCTTGCAGATTGCAGTTTTTACTTAACGCAATGCCTAATTGCAGGCACATGCTCGAGCGATCACGGTGCCCATCAGCAGCAAACCCAGATTATTCACAAATCAGCAGCAGCCGTGCCAGCCTCTCGCTTAAAGCTCCAAAACCAGAGCTGAGCCGGCGCATCTCTCGGGCATCAGGACCAGATGGCAGCTCCAGTTTCAGGGCTGTTGGAAAAGAAAAAAGAAAACATGGCAAGGATGAATGAGGAATTGAGACAGGAAGCAAGGGAGAATAAAAGAATCTAAGAATGGAAAAGGAGAGGCTGGAAAGCTCTTGTGCTCAATCTGATCATTAGATTTCTCAACTCAGACGGCTGCGGGTGGATTTGAATAGCCTTGGGTTGGCAGTGGCCCACTTTCCTCTAGCTGTCCTCCTGTACAACTGCCAGTGCATTCCATTATGAGTGTCAAGGCTGGTTCTGTGATGAAGAAAATAACAGTGCTGGCATAAAGACGGAGTTTATGGTCTCTCCACTCCCATCAGTGTTCACCGTGAGGGGCTGGTGCCTGAATGCAGTGCAGATGAACTGCTGAGGAGGGGAAGGACCGCACTGAACGGGGGGCTTTCACAAAACATTCTGCAAACTGGCTGCAACATCCAAAAATCACAGATGGAATAACGTCTCGCTCAAATGTGAACTTTCAGAAATGAAGTGTACATTGTGGAACCAAAAGAGGTGTGAAACACAACTCAGCTGGGTTGACGTGGAGCACAACAGATTAAATGTTTGGTGGATGTCTCCTTCAAACTGTATTCAAAACAGTTCATTGATTCTTTTTGTAGTTCACCAATTTATTTTTATTTTTTTACTTACTACAATGTTGCTGGGCATGTTTGTCCATCTTCATTCAGTTAAGATCTTTTTGTTGTTGTTTTATCCCATGACCAGGTGGTCTAACAGACTACCACTTCGTCACTTCATTGAGCTGAAGAACCGTCTCACAGTTTCTCATGTTGGCTGTTTGACCTCTGTTACTACCTCACTTCACGACACAAAGGTGCATCGGGAGTGGACTGGCTTCGACCTCCTTCCTGCCTCATCCATTCAGAAAACACACTGAGGCAACCAGAAGGCAACTAAGTCCAGGCTTGAAGTGTTTTGTGAAAGAGCCTAGGGTGAGAGCGAGCGAGAGAGAGAGAGAGAGAGA
>JBBPBX010049237.1:12693-25440 GCA_038048925.1 Garcialebias charrua
TGGGTGCCCGCGGGCACCATGTTGGTGACCCCTGTGTGAGACTGTTCCTTCCAGTAACTGCCTGGGTTTGGTTCTAAAAAACACCAGGACGAGGTGAAAAGGAGGGGTGGGAGTCCCCCCGATGCATTTATGTAAAACTAACCTTTTCATTTCAGGAAGCCAGAAACAGATCAGAACTGAAGCATTGGGAGTTTCTGTGCTTGTGATGTGTTGACTTTCTGTATTCTGACTGTTCCTCCAAAGCTTAGCAATATTAAATTCGATAGAGACTACACCTGATCGGTTGTCAAACAGTTTTTTCTACGACAATTACGCCCTGATTTACTTGCTTTTTTACCAAATTTTCTGGAGGTCAATCGAGGATACAGGTAGTCCTCGACTTACGACGGAGTTCCGTTCCTACGCAGCGTCGTAAAGCGAATTTCAACGCAAGTCGGAACATATGTACTGTACATACTAAAAATAATAATAATAATAATAAATAAATAAATAATATTAATAATAATTTAAAAAATGTACAGTACTGTACAGTTACCAAGCACTTAGCCTATCCTAACACAGTTTTTAAAGACAAAGGAGCAAGTTGAATCATCTCCCTCTTCCCTAGCAGGCTCCATTCACATAAAGGGAGCTAGCTGGCTAAGTCAAAGTCAACTTTATTGTCAGAACCGCAATATGTACAGGACATACACAGGATTGTGTGTTGTGTAACTAGCTTGCTGTACGGTGGCCTCCGTCCGTCCGTCCGTCCGTCCATTCAATATTTGTTTACGACGTAAAACCGCCGTCAGCTCGGTCCATCTGCCGTATTCCATTGTAAAACTGCCGTCAACCTCTGTCCAGAGCGTTTAATCTCCACCTGTACTGTACTGGTTCTGCCGTGAAGCTCCGTCCAGAGCGGGTCTTTCTGTGTTTTTCCACTGTTTCTGCCGTCAAGCTACTGCTTCTGCCGTCAAAACCGGAAGGAACTCGGAACTCGGCTTTCAAAATAAAAATTTTCAGAATATATACAGTTAAAAATATATATATATATATATGGAGATGCGTGTTGTAACCGCAAAACGTCGTAACTCGAGGCTGTCGTAAGTCGAGGACTACCTGTATTTGCAGTTGCAAGTTGTAGTGTTTCTGGATTTAAGAATCTAAAACAGGGGTGTCCAATGCTCACCATTCTGCATGTTTTACTTGTTTCCTGCTCCCAACACACCTGATTCAATACCGTACTTTCCGGTGCATAAGTCGCAGTTTTTTGCATAGATTTGTCAGTCCTGCAACTTATACGCCGAAGTGAATTACTGTATATACTCTCTTTTTTTCCGTAATCATAACGCAATTTTTGACTGACACTTTAAATTTCTAAGAACTGCAACAGCGAGTCCTCCCGTGCGCGCTCGCTTCACTCAGCTGGTGCAGGTGGAGGAATGATAGAAAACTAGCAACACCGGCTGCGCTGATGGATGGATGGATGGTGCCGCACCACCCAGGTGAAATGAAGCTGTTTTGACAATTAATGTGCATTTATTAAGGAAAAGTTAAACTGAGACACACCTTTGCTATAATGTCAAACAAACAAATAATTGTTTTTAAGTGTTAGTTTTGTTAAATTTCTAAGAACTGCAACAGTGAGTCCTCCTGTGTGTGCTCGCTTCACTCAGCTGGTGCAGGCGGAGGAAGGCTGGATAGATGGATGGATGGATGAATGGCACCGCCCAGCTGACATGAAGATGTTTCGATCATTAAATAAACGTATAATAAACGGGTCAGTGGTGACTCATAATAAATGTGACTTATACGCTGAAGCGGCTTATATAACAATGTTTTTTCTTCTTCATTATGCTTTTTTTGGACTGATGCTTCTTATAAGCCAGAAAATACGATACTTTGTAGTTGAATTACCTCTTCATGTTCAACAGAAGTCTTTTAATCTCCCGTTGGTTCAAATCAGGTGTGCTGGAGCAGAGGAGCATCTAAAACATACAGAATCGTGGCCCACGAGGACAACAATTGGACACCCCATAGCTAAACATTTGGGGAACCGCAGTTTTAAATGACTTCTTTTGCAGAAAGCATCTTTGAATACACAACAAAGGATTGATGACCAAGCCATAAAGAACTGAAGAGTTATTTGACATCAGTTCTCTAAAGCCCACAGCGAAACTGCTGGCTGAGGATTCCTATTTATCCAAAGTAGTCAAACGGAAGCTATTTGGATTTCAGATCTTGATTCTGGAAGACACAGACCAACATGTGAGATGTCGTCACATTTATAAATACAGTATGGCTGTGGAAACACCTGAGGAGAATATTCGAGAGTAAACTAAAGGTGTTGGTTGAGAACTTGAAACCACCTCCTCTTGTCAGTGTTTATTTTTCTCTCTCCCCAAATAGTTGTCATCTTTGAAGAAAAATCACAACATCGTAAAATGTGTGAAGCTATTGATTTAAAAAAAGTGGTTGGTAAACACGTCACAATTTCATATATGAGCTTGCAACACAAATGGAAACTCTACAGCTATTCAATTTAATTAGCTGGAGCACTAAGAAACAAGTGGCTACAGAATATCAGACAAAAACAACCTGAGTAAAAACAAAATGTTGTTTTTAAATTATTTTATTTGTCGAGAGAGAAAGAAAAAAAGGCTATTTGAACCAACCACGCCTTGTGTGCCTGTTTTGTCAAATCAATTAACAATGATTACCCATTGTTATTTTGATGTTCAATTTGACAAGCTGCACACATGTCTGATTACTGCCAGACCTGCAGAATCAATAAATCACTTAAATAGAACCATTATCCGCAAATAGGAAAAGCACGGAACAGTTGAGAAGCTTCTTGGGAGTGACTGCTGTACCTAATTTACGCCAAGCGTACAAAAATGGCCTCCAAGTGTCACGTTTTCTGCCCCTTCTGCCATAGTTCCTGCCTTCATGTTTTGTTATCTCTCAGCTCCTGTCAGTGTTCACATCTGCCCGTCACCCTGCACCACGCCCACTCTGCCTCATCCCCGCAATCAGCTCTCATGTCGCTCACCTGTTTCCCCACTACAGTATTTAAGTTCCACGTTCACGACTTTTCAGTGCCAGATTATTCAAATCCTTCAGGTCAGTAGATGTCTGCAGGTCATTCCACTTAAATTCTATTCAAGTGACTGCAGATGCCAATTAGATTTTGCTATACAGGTAGTCCCCGAATTACGAGCGCTCTGATCTACGAGGTTCCAGACTTACGAGCTGGCGAATTTTTGGAAAAAACGCAAAAAATACTGAGTTTTCATGTGTTTTTTCACCACAGTTAGTTAGATAAACATATGGACACACGTTTCCGATCATTTTTATGCACTCATAAGCAGTTTTTGGATGAAAATAGAGTGTTTGTAGTCGCGCTAGCGAAACCGTTCCAATTTACGAGCGAAATTCCGGATTTACGAGAGACATGGCGGCCGTTCCAAATTACGAGATTTCCGGTTTACGAGCGCCTCGTTGTAACGGATCTCGCTCGTAAATCGGGGACTACCTGTAATCTGGTACTGCACATGAAATGGTGACATTTATGTTTGAGTTGTGCATTGTCCCTTTTTAAATAAAGTTTGTTAATTCATTCAGCCTTGTTCCCTTTCAGTCAAGTTCTCTCGGTGCAACATACTTGCTATGGGAATTGCGCCCCCGCGCGATTACCTGAAGGAATACATTCACGCCTTTACGGCTAGGGCGTCAACGTCGCGCCAGAGGCCCCGCCCTCTGGGTATTTAAGCGGCTGACGCCCATCCATCTTTCTCTTTTTTGCCCTTCACCTCGCTTAAACCTGAACTACCTCTCTTCGCGGGACTTCTCTGTTGCTTCATCGCTCAACCAGAGGTGAGCTTGCTCCCTACACAGAGCGTACAGAGAATTTTTCCTGCGTACTGCTGGACTAGCGAAAGCTAGTCCGGCACATTTTCTCTTAACCCCGAAGTATTTTCTTCTCCTCTCTCCACAGACTGCTTCGCTCGACGGCGCTAACTGCGTCACAACCGCTACCCCTGCTAATTCGTAGCGGGCTAGCCAGCGAAAGCGACGCGATGGAGGAGACGTTTAAACAAAGGAAAAGAAAAAGGATTCTAGAAGGACTCGCTCGCCTTATCTCGGACATGCCTCCAGAGAAAGGAAAGCGAAAGACAAGACTTCCAAGGAAAACCAGTAGGACGGCGAGCCCAACTTCGAGCGCTTGTCCTAGCGGATGCGGTTTCTCCCTCGCGGCAACGGACACCCATGAGGCCTGTCCCGTCTACCTGGGAATGTTACACGCAAAAACAGTGCTGGATACGCCCGACTTTTGCCCACATTGCAACCAGATGCTGGAGGCGGTGTTGCGGCACCGGGTTGACCTCGTCGCCAAGGCCATGGGCAAAGCAGTGCCAGCGGATGCGGACACCACCGAGCCCCTCACTCCCACGCCGGAGCTCGAGAACATGGTTTGCACGACAGCACACGAGTCGAATGGGGTGACAGCCCTGACGTGCTGGCTCCTATGGTGGACTTAACAGTCGAATTCGACACTCGAGGCATGATGAACGAGGATGAGATCTCGATTTCAGCCTCAGGCGAATTTTCCGTGGAGGACGCAGACGTCGAATTCGAGGAACAGGGAGAAGACCTCTCCCAAACCCCGGTTCCTGTGCTCCCGGAAACTGACTTTTCCATCCCTGCTCTGTTCGACTTGTGCCACAGAGCATCGGACGCGCTGCACATCCCATGGCCAGAGCCTCAGCCTCGTCAACAGGTCACGAGGCTGGCAGGAAACAATTTTTACTCAAAGCAGCAGGCCGCCACGAGGTAGAGGATGCCCGTGTTCCCGGACTTCCTCACAGAACTAACTCGCACCTGGCCTCAGCCCAGAGCTCCCATGCTCTTACCACACTCACAGTTCCTCGACGTGGACGGGATTGATGAGGTGGGAATGGCCAATGTGCCTCAAATTGAGGACACACTGGCATCTCACCTGGCTCCCAAGTCATCCGGGACAAAACCAACTCTTCCTAGCAAAGCTTGTCGAGCCTCAGCTTCTCTGCTCGAGAAATGCTACAGAGCTCAGGGACTCGCGGCACGCACCATGAACTGTCCGCGTTGATGCAGGCTTACCTAGCTGAAAAGCTGCAACAGCTCCAGGTAACGACGGACAAGCAGGCTGCCGCTGACTTGCTGGATGAAGCCCGCAGGGCAACAGACTTTGTGCTCCGTATGATGGGGACAGCCGCTGTTGCTCAGGGCAGAGGCATGGCGGAAGTGGTCATCGCGATACGCCATCTCTGGATGACTTTAACTGATCTCCCCGAGGGACAAAAGGTGCCTTTTCTCCACCACTCGATAGAACCGACGGGATTGTTTGGAAAAGCTTTGGATCGAATTCAGACCAAGCTGGACCAAAGGCGCAAACAGGCTGAAGCTCTCCGGGTGGGCATTCCCAGGAGAAGCTTCGCCCCCCCAGGGAGTCTGCTGGAGGCAGACCTGCGCAGCCTCGACACCGCTCGGCAACGCGTGCCCCACCGCAGAAGCGGCCGGCGTACGAGGATGAGCATCGGCAGAGACCACCGCCGGGCCCACCTCGCACCGAACACGCATGGAGCAAAAACAGGTTTGTCCCCCGCCAGGCGGTCAGACACAGGGCCTCCTCGGTGAACCGGGACGACAGACAAAAGCGTGCCTGATGAACCAGGTTCACGTCTTGACTTTACACGATCACCCGCCCACGTAGTATGGGAAATGATCTTTTCATGTCCAGACTTTATTTGTAGCACGGTACAAAAAGCTGGTAACTCTGTTGCATGCACAAGTCATGTTTTTCCTGCTGTGAGTGACATAAAATCAAACATGTCGTTACACTTAAGCACGAATAAAGCTAAAAAAAACAGCCTCTCTCTGTTTTATTGACTCTAAAAAAAAACAAAAAACAACACAACAACAAAACACAGGTAACTTCAGCAGAACAGGTCCCTCTGGCCTGCCAGCCGTCATAAAGGGAGGGGGCCGTATCCCCCCTCTCCCTCATGGCTCACGGTGTGTTAGCCTAATCAATTAGCCCCGGCAAGGTGCCTCTGCTCCGTCTGTAGCGGACAGGCACACAGGCGTCTGCAAGCAGGCCCCCCACACCTCATGGAGACAGGTGAGGGGGATCACGTGCTCCAGCTCCCGCTCCGTTGTGAACGACGGGGCGGTCAATACACTAACCAAGCAAACACGTGACATGTCTGCGCTTCAGGGAGGTGCGCCGACAGAATCTAACGACAGGGGGGCCACGTCAGGACCCCACAGGCAACCAAAAGCTTCACACATTCACAAAAGCAATTATGTTCAAACTGTACTGTGTGCATAAACAAATCAGAGCTGAATCAGATTCCTCTTCCTGTTGTTAGAAGGGAACTGGGCTCTTTATCACCAGACAATTTAAAGTCTGCCAAGCACAAAGAATCATCTTCACGTTCTCACGTTGCAGCTGTCCCTTTATCATTAATGAGCGACACGCAACGTCCAAGCAGTGATCCGGCAGCATGTTACCTTTCTCACTATGCTGGTTCAGCTCTGCTTTTAAACAATATCCCCCCCAACGGGTGAAATACCGGCCGGTTTGTCTGGTTCCAACGCTCTGTTAAGGCAGAGGACCAGTAAACTGGACCCATCCAGGAAACAAATTGGGGTCAGGAGATCTGCTCGTTTACAAAACTCGCAGCTTCTCAATCCCATGACCCCAAACAAGGAGAGAGAAAACAGACATTCTGCTCCACTTCTGTCTAATAAGGACCACATGTTGCATCTGTCCTCGATCACTCTCGATCAGAGAAACCTGGTAGCACATCAACAAAAAGGCCTTCTTCCCAACTTGGTTGACCCCCAAGGGGTCACAGCTTCCAGGGCCCCTGGAGGGGAACTGGATACACCAACTGCTCTTCTTCAGGATCAAACTATGTCACCAGAAGAAGTAGTCTCGCTGTTTAGGCTGGGAGCTGTTAAAAATTTCAGCTTGTTAGCAGAGAAGAACAAGCTGATGGCATCAGGCCTGCCGGAAAATGTGGTAAAAACCATCCAACGTGCTCGTGCTCTGTCAACACAGTCTCTCTACGCACAGAAGTGGCGTATTTTTTAAGCTTGGTGCACAGAACGAAATATTATTCCTTATACATGCGACTTGGCTCAGCTCCTGACCTTCCTTCAGGACTTACTGGAAAAAGGTTGTCCTTTCTCAACGATTAAAGTTTTCCTATCAGCTATTTCAGCTTGTCACGAAGGCTGGGGACATAGGACACCTGGTGCACATCCAATCATAATAAGATTTATGAAGGGCGTGCTAAGAATAAAACCATCCAGCAGGATCCTGACCCCTGGTTGGGATCTTAGCCTGGTCTTGGGGGCTCTCTGTGATCCTCCATTCGAGCCACTGAGCGAGGTTAAGATAGATTTGTTATCTTATAAAACCGCTCTACTCTTGGCCATTTGCTCGGCGAAATGCGTGGGTGACCTCCATGCATTGTCTGTACATCCAATGTGTACCAGATTCACCCCTGACGGGTCAAAGGTCACCCTAAGGCCTAATCCCGCATACATCCCCAAGGTCTTGACTTTGAACCATAGGAGTCTGGACTTTGATCTCTCCTCCTTCCCACCTGCTCCTGTCCTCACTCAGGAACAGGAAAGGCTGAAGGCTCTCTGCCCCGTGAGAGCTTTAAAGCTCCCCTGACATCATCTTTTAACTTTCCATAAAATGGCACAACATATATATATATATATATTAAGATTGACCTCTGATCGTTTTTGCTAAAACAATGTGAAATTAATGAAAATTCCTCTCCAAAATAGTTTAAAATTAGCGCCGTTTTTTTACACGGTAAATTCGGGTTTTTCCGGTCACGTGATTGTGACGTCAGATCCAGATCTCTGCTCCAACCGCACATTGAATACAATGGAGAAAGATACAAACGCATCCGTCGAATTTAGCCATTTAAAACTTTAGATTTTAGCGATTTGGCTTCAGTTCGTGAAGAAGAAGTTATTTTGAGTGATAAACAACAAACAGCAAGGTTTCTTTTGTCCGTGTTGCTTTTTTTTCAGGAGAGGTTTCACATTCATGAAGTGAGCACCAGATGTCAGCAAAGCTATCGTGATAACTCTTACAGAGCACTGTAGATTGCTCTGCTTTGCTGACACCTGGTGCTCACTTCATGAATGTGAAACCTCTCCTGAAAAAAAAGCAACACGGACAAAAGAAACCTTGCTGTTTGTTGTTTATCACTCAAAATAACTTCTTCTTCACGAACTGAAGCCAAATCGCTAAAATCTAAAGTTTTAAATGGCTAAATTCGACGGATGCGTTTGTATCTTTCTCCATTGTATTCAATGTGCGGTTGGAGCAGAGATCTGGATCTGACGTCACAATCACGTGACTGGAAAACCCCAAATTTACCGTGTAAAAAAACGGCGCTAATTTTAAACTATTTTGGAGAGGAATTTTCATTCATTTCAAATTGTTTTAGCAAAAACGATCAGAGGTCAATCTTAATATATATACATGTTGTGCCATTTTATGGAAAGTTAAAAAGATGATGTCAGGGGAGCTTTAAGCACTTACATGCAGAGAACAGCCGGATAAAGAAAAACAAATCAACTGTTCATATGCTTTGCAGCTCCTGCTACCGGAAAGGCCCTATCAAAAACACGCCTCTCACATTGGGTGACGGAGGCCATTAAGAGGGCGTACAGTAGCAAAGGTCAACAGGTGCCCTCTGGAGTGCACGCTCACTCGACTAGGGGCTTGGCCACTTCGTGGTCACTGTTCAAGGGTGTACCAGTTGCAGACATTTGTGCTGCTGCGAACTGGAGCTCATTAAACACTTTTGCAAAGTATTACAGTTTGGATGTTACTGCGTGTGATGTCACTCAGGCTGTCCTTTCTAACACACAGTAGAAGGTAGCCTTGAGATGCCTGCTGATCAAGGGCAGACGTTCACACTAGCATGCATTTTACTGAGCATTTCAAGGGCGTGAATGAATTACGTTCCCATAGCAAGTATGTTGCACCGAGAGAACTTGACTGAAAGGGAACTGAAAGTTATGCACCATAACTCATGTTCCCTGAAGGAAGGGAACGAGGTGCAACATATCTGGCCCTTTTCAATGCTGAAAGCTCGGTGAAGTGCAATTTTGTAGAAAGCTCAGAGTCAGAGAGTCAGAGAGTCTTTATTGTCATTTGCACCGCATGTGGTACATGTGATGAAAACGAGATTATGTACACAGGGTCCCAGTTACATCCAACAACAAATGCAAGAGAAAAACAGTAATAACATCTAGGATTAACTAAGAAAAAAACATCAACTAGTAATACACTAAGCCCTAATGTAATAGAAAAACATCATTATAAACAGCAGCACGAACACGAGTCTGTATGAGCAGATGGTCACAGATGAACACAGCAACAAGAAAACAGATCAGCATCAGCATGATGTGATATTTTGCAGTGTTTATTCGTGTTGATTATTTATTCATGAGTCTAACAGCCTCAGGGTAGAAGCTGTTCCTCAGTCTAGTGGTTCTACATTTGATGCTCCTCAACCTCCGTCCTGAGGGGAGTGGGGCAAAGAGTGAGTGTGCTGGGTGAGTGGGGTCTTTCATGATGCAGGTGGCTCTTTTCCTGCATCTGGAGGTGTAAATGTCTGTGATGGTGGGGAGACTGACTCCAACAGACTTCTGTGCAGCCTTCACCACTCTCTGTAGAGCTTTCCTCTCTGCAACTGTGCAGCCTCCATGCCACACGTTGATGCTGGAGCACAGGATGCTCTCCACTGCACACCTGTAGAAGGAGGTGAGGACTGGGCTGCTCAGACCAGCTCGTCTCAGCCGTCTGAGGAAGTAGAGTCTCTGATGACCTTTCTTGATCAGGCTGGTGGTGTTGTTGCTCCAGCTGAGGTTATCATTCATGTGTACACCCAAGTATTTGTAGCTGGAGACCACTTCCACTGCAGATCCACTTATGTTCAGTGGGGTGTGGGTGTGTTTGTTCCTTCTGAAGTCCACAATCATCTCCTTTGTCTTCTTCACATTCATGTGAAGGTTATTCTCTTTGCACCAGCTCTCCAGGTGTTCCACCTCCTGTCTGTAGCTGGACTCATCATTGTTTGTGATGCATCCCACCACCGCTGTATCATCTGCAAACTTAACAATATGACAGCCTGGATGTGTGGCTGTACAATCATATGTGAGCAGAGTGAACAGAAGAGGGCTCAGCACACATCCTTGAGGAGAGCCAGTGCTGAGGGTAATGGTGGAGGAGGAGAAGTTGTGGATCTTCACGGACTGAGGTCTGTTTGTTAAGAAGTCTAAGACCCAGTTACAAATGGAGGGGCTTAGTCCAAGTGTGGATAGTTTGTCTATCAGAGTTTGGGGGATCATGGTGTTGAAGGCAGATGTGAAGTCCACAAAGAGCATACGCACGTATGAGTCCTTCTGATCCAGGTGGGTGAGAGCAGTGTGGACCACAGAGGAGATGGCGTCCTCTGTTGATCGGTTCTCGCGGTATGCATACTGATGAGGGTCCTCGTTGATGTTGACGGTTGTCTTGATGTGGGACATGACCAGTTTCTCAAAACATTTTGCGACTATCGGGGTGAGGGCCACCGGTCTATAGTCATTCAGACCAGTCACTGTGGAGCTCTTTGGAACTGGGATGATGGTGGCGGTCTTCAGGCAGGTGGGAACTGACTCCAGTGCAAGTGAGGTGGTGAAGATGTCAGCCAGCACCTCACAGAGCTGGTCCGCACATTCCTTCAGAACTTTCCCCGGAATGTTGTCCGGTCCGGTTGCTTTATGAGGGTTGATCCTTCTGAGACTGCCTCTCACTTCTGCTACGGTCACACTGAGATGCTCTTCATCTGGTGGTGAGGTGAGTCTGGTGCTGGCTGGTCTGTTTGGGTCTTCAAAACGTGCATAAAACTTATTGAGGGCATCAGGCAGAGATGGGTCTTTGGGGCATTGTTTGCTCTTACCCTTGTAATCTGTTATGCATTTGATGCCCTTCCACATGCTCCGTGGGTCTTGTGAGGTGAACTGACCCTCGATTCTCTGTGCATATGTGGCCTTGGCCTTCTTAATGCCAGCAACCAGCTCTTTCCTGCTCTTTCTCAGCTCCTCTGTGTCTCCAGACTTGAAGGCAGTGTTCCTGGCTGCCAGCAGGGTGCGAACCTCTTTGTTTAACCAGGGTTTTGTGTTGGGGTTAAATTTAACATATTTTTGTATGGATACTTTTTCACAGCATGTGCTAATATAACCCGACACTGATGAAGCACATAAGTCTAGGTTCACTGAGTTTCCATCAGCTGCTGCCTCTCTGAAAACAGACCAGTTCGTATTTCCAAAACAGTCTCTCAGCATGGTGTTGCTATCTTGGAGCCAAACTTTTATTTCTCTTTGTTCCGGCTTAGAGCGTCTGAGTGGGGGAAAGATGGATGGGCATCAGCCGCTTAAATACGTCAGCCGCTTAAATACCCAGAGGGCGGGGCTTCTGGGTATTTGACACTGATGGGGATTTTAAACCCCTGTTACCTTAATAAAAACCACACAAAGATAAACAAGAGAACAGTGTTAAATCAGACAAACAACTTTGCAAAGGGGAATGGCTTTTAATGTCTTTTGAAACTTAGTTTGGTCTCAAATACATTGTCCTGCACAATTCCAAATTGTACTGGACATGACAAGCTATTTAAACAAGAAGGAGGTGGAGTTTTGACAGCTCTGACGTCTTACAGATAAAACAAACAAGTCATGGTTCTGATCAAACAAGAACATCTAATCCAAAGATTGTCAAGGCTAGAAGACTGTCTCTTCTGTATCAAGGAGCAAAGCAAACAACATGTTTGTACTATCAAATATAAGTGTTTAAAGGGAACAGAGAATATTTGATATAAGTGAGCTGGGTTATAATTATTGGGTCAGAGTAATTAGTTTTAGATGATAAATATTGAACATCTCCATCATTTCATCCTCTTTATCATATATAAACTGATTATTATCAATCAGGTGAGCGGTGCGGAAAAACATCCTCTGAGGCCGAATTTCTAATTAGAGGCAAAAACTCACACCACCGTCCCGTGCCCCCACAGTAACGCCCTGAACATGCAGAATCACCTTTTTAGGATGGTTTGAGAGATTATAAAGTTTTGGAGAACTCTGTTGATTGTCATATTTCATGACTTATTTCAATGTTTGAGAGAAAGAAAGATTTTGAGGAGAATTTTGCAATGAGTATGGTCTCACTTTATGGCTTATGTCAAAAGTTTTAAAAGGAATAATATATTTAGCATGAATTAGTCTATTTACCCACAAAAACCAAGTTTTTCCAAAGAAATAGAACTTTTGAGAAGAAACATATATATAAAGGAACTAATCTATTTGTGTTAAACAAATAAAAGAAATAAGCTATTTAATTTGTTTTAAAATAAAAAGAACCAATCTAATTTGTTTTAACCAAAAAAGAACCAATCTAATTTGTTGTGTCAAACAATTAAATGGAACTTATACACTTTCAAAGATGTGGGAAATAATTCTCAAACACACAACAAAATAGCCCTTTATGGGCACAAAAATAAAATAAGTTTGAAACTTCTTTGATATCAACTATTGCCCAGGAAAGTAAAAACAACCGATTTGAACTCAAAAAATGAAATAGATCAACCATTCTTCTTCACAGCATCCATCTTTTTCTGGTGTGGGAGGGTAAGTTCAGTGTCT
>JBBPBX010049238.1:0-25440 GCA_038048925.1 Garcialebias charrua
AGGGTCTGATCCTGGATTTTACATTTTTGGCTCAGTGTAGATACAGTAAGAAGCTGGTACACGCATGTGACAAACGTGTTAGTGAGAAGTGGTCATCTTCTGGGTAATCATCTGCTATAGGTACAAGGATGGGGTGTGATTTAGCATTGGTACGATTTGACCAGAATCCATCCTCTCTATAGTTTAACACAGACCTGAAGTTGTGTTGTTCTCAACATGATTCCAATTAAAATAAATGATTTGTCCCGAAATTGAAATAAAATCCTCACTTTTCTTTGTAACTGTTCTTACTGAATGTGAGTTAACCACAGATACTTCCCCATCCTCCTCACTGAAATGGACGATGTCTCACCCACAATTCTCAGAAGCTTTTAGGGAAATGCTGTTAGTTGAAGGATCCTTACATAAATGTTCAATAATAATAAGAGCCTGTTGTTTGAAGAGATATCTAACCTTACCCAAGCATGAAATCTGAAACACAGAAGACGTCCAGAACAGTTCGGGCGATGAAGGCTGTGCTTCGGGGGCAGCATTTGTGGGTTTTTTTAGCCTCAATGGGACTTTAGATAAAGTTTTCTTGTTTCTGGAAGATAATTAGTGTGCAAGTTTGTTTTGAAATGGTTCCACATCATTAACACACTCTTTAGAAGTTCATGAAAATAATAAAAGTTCAGTAATTTAGTTTTCAGCCTGAATGTCTCTGTGTTATAGCTGCTGGTTTGCTCCATGATTCACTCTGCAACATCACAACTTCAAGAGTTATCCACAATCAAATGTTGGCATTAAAGACTCAGGCTATCAACTATTATTGAACAGAACAAAAAACAAACACAAAATCCAAATTACAGTATATAATGAAGAACCTACTTTAAAAATTGTACGTTGAGTTGGAGGGTGAAACGTTTCTATAAAAAAGAAACTACAGGTATCCAGATGACCCGACTGAGAATTATTGGATTTGGTGCTTGGATTATGGAGCATGAACCTTCTTGTCTTAAAAGTGAAAATAGAATTTCTTGACACATCATCCACCACAATAATAAAAAATGTCACGTGTGAAAACTCAACCTCAACAATTTTCAGAATCAGGGCAATCTGGGATGATATAAATCTGTCAGAATGGGCTCAGAATAAACAACAGAATCCTCATTAAAATGGAGGTTTTTGCAGCTAAGTCTCCTCTTTTTTAACCAGTTATGTAACTCAGCTTTTTGTTTTCTCACTTTTCTTTTTTTAAGAAGTGCAGCAAAGAGGGATTGATTCCTCCTCATCTGTCACACTCTTATCCAAACACTCTTCGGAGGCGTCGCTTTGCAACGAAAGGCGACTCTTCTCGGTTCAGCATTTGTGGCGTAAAAGCAACAGGATGACAGAGTGCTGTTTGCCACTCGAGGCCATAATTATCCCGTTTGTTTGGAGGCCGTCGTTTTGTTTTATTCAAATCTCTGCAGGCCTACCGAGGCTTGAGAAAAGACTCGTTTTATTGTCACGTCATGTTCGCCAGTGCAGAGACGCAGCTTTGCTTCAATATCCTTCAGTCTTTTGTTCCGGCACTGAATGAAGGGACAACAACGTCTTAACACGCACATTAAATCTGACAAAACCAAACGCAGATTATGGGATGCAGACTTGGGTAAACAGGAATAATGTTCAGATTAGTGTTCCTTCAAGTGAAATTATTACATTTTCACCTGACGCTCATGAATGGTTCATTATTTTATTAATCAAATCAAGATAAGTCTCAAAAACGTATGCACAAAACAGCAAAACAATGGCCCTCATGCACGAAAATGTTCTTATTCTAATCCTAAATTTCTCCTACTTTTGTTCGTACGAAGCGTTCGTACGAACATGCCACGTCAGAACCAACAAACTCTTCTATCCACAGGAAAAGCGTGTAAACGGGCTGCTTAAAGGTGATGAATTCCACCTGTTCTACTCACCTGCGCGTGCTCGCGTGAAGCTAATTTACATAATTTCCACCCCTCAAAACACCATATAAGGCCACGCTTCCTGCCTTCTGACAGCAGGAAGTGTCCATTCATTCAAACACATGAAGTAAAATGAGGAACTTCACGCGTTCGGAGATCTGCTCTCAGTCGCGCTGTGGCTACCCCCCCCCCCCTGCAGGTGTCGGATGGTCAAATATCTTTAATGTTAGTGTAAAGTTTGTAAACAACTGTGTAGTTTCACTTATTCAGAAGAGCTGTGGCGCACCGCTGCCCCCACCCCCCCGCAAGTGTCGGATGGTCAAATATCTCTAATTTTAGTGTACTGTGTTACATTATAGTTTCACTTATTCAGAAGAGCTGTGGCGCACCGCTACCCCCCCACCCCCCGCAAGTGTCGGATGTGTTTTTCAACAGAAGCATTTTAAAATGTCTCTAAACTACAGTTAACTTCATATTAATATTGTAGTGCATGCTGTGTGTCCCGTGGGTCGTACAGTATCAGATATCAAGAATAAATGGTTTGATCTGTAAATGGCTTCAAACGTCTCGCTGCAGCACGGACAGGAGGAGATCAGTCTGCGAGATGGATGGACAATACTGTAAATGCCACGCTGCAAGACGCGTGCCAACATGTTTTGCAGCACAAATGATGCGCGCACCAGCTGGTCAGCGCGCAACCATCACATTCTGCAGGTTATATTTCGAATCAGATATAATAATCTATTGCTCCGATGGTGTTTGGCACAAGATCAGTCTTAATTCGTACTTGTTCTGCGGCGGTGTATGGGGATTTTATGTACCTGGGTGTTAATATGAGGAGCGGCTTTGATGCGGAGCGCACGACTCACTGAAGCCTGCGCGACACACCAGACAAATTAAACTTAAAATTATAATTCTAATTCAAACAGAATAACCTATTGTCAAGAATAATTATGGTGCGTGATTTTTTTAAACTCTAAATATTTTCTAAATAACGACATATGAAGTTATTCGTGGAGAAGATCCGTCTGGATGACAGCAGACTGACGCTCCTAAATTATACGACAGCTCCGGACCACTCGTAAATTCTGTTCGTATCTGAATAAATTCGTAGGATACGAAAACATTGTTGGATGACACAAATGATCCTTAATCACTCGTACGAACAGGATAAGCACATATCTGTGCGTACGAACGGTTTGTGCATGAGGCCCATTGTCTGTGAAACGTCAACAAGAAGCTGAGTTAATGACTTCAATAACTTTACTTAAATTTGTTGAAAGAACCAACAAAACAAGTACAACCAAAGCTAAATATCATTAAAGCAGCAGCTAAAGGCAAAAGTGAACAAACTATGACTCAAAGCTCAAATTAGCAGTCGCTAAAACCTAAAAGTAGCATAAGAAGATTAAATACAGGGCAAGTACATGGAAGAAGCTTTCAGAGAACTTTGTTCTGGAAGTAGCTAAATGACCTAATGTTTTTTATACAGGATTTTATATTTTATTTAAGTTGTGTGTTTTGTTTTGTTTTCCCCAACAAAGTGACTGGGTCCTGGAAAACCCTCATGCACCACCGAGGCGCCGCACGTGGCAGGATACATCATGGATCTGATGTGCAGTTCCATGTTGTCTCAGGAAGACGCCTTGGTATCATGATAGCAGGGTTTATGTTTTTTGACACCAGCAGATACTTATATTATTGGTTATTAAAGAAGACGACGGCAGCAGTTTCAGCCCTGGCAAAGCTGCCGACCATGTCTGCAGGTTCGGTTTGTACTTCAAGCACTCAAAAATCAGCCGATTTATGAGCTAAACCATAAGTTGGAAGCAATTTGTTAGAATCGCAGGCCACCTGTGGCTTCTGGTATTCGCCAGCATGTTGGAGACAACCTTGGAGGGAGCTAATGAGCACGGACGAGTGGAATACCTACACATCTGGCCATGTTGAATTAAAAGTACCTGCAGGACAACAAGGCTGACAAGAAGAAAAAAAAACTGTCAGCCTGGAAAAAAAAAATCAACAACTGTGGCTTATCTGAATCTGACTCCTCTGTTTGGCTTCAAAGCAGGCCAACGTATCAAATTTCTCCTAGGATATGTGTCCACTGAGAAAGCTGTCTATTGCAAACACCCCCCTCCCCCACCACCACCCCCAAGAACTTCTGTGAAGGCTTATCAGAAACTGTACCGACTGACACCAACATCTTAACAGGACTATATGGGCTAAATGGAAGTGCTTCATGGACAACTCTCACTGTCATATGTAATGTGTCTATAAATGTGCTTGCTTGTAGAGTTTTTAGGTCTTAAATTGTGTCCTGGTATGTTGACAAGGTATGAAGAGATCTTTTTTGTAATATCACTATCCTCTCCTCATGGCTTTTTCCACTTTTCCTATCTAAAAAGAATAAGAGGCCATGCTCTTAGAAGCAGCAGCAGCGTGCACTCCGCCCATCTTTTGGACAACTGTACAAATATTGTCTCACTGTATGTACAATGTATGTACACTGTATGTACAATGATAATAAAGCGTATTCTGATTCTGATTCTGGAGAAGGATAACAGCTGTGTTCCCTAAGGTATGAGAAGTCTAACATATAGTTTGAGTAAAGAACTCTTGCCAAGAAAAGCTAAATTTAGGGCTATTTCTTGGAGAGGAGCAACACAACAGGTGGGATGAGTACGTTGGCGCGCTGACCTTCCTCCTTGTTCCGATGTTCCTGTGAAGATCGGATTCTGTCTGAAACTACACATTTTCCAGTCAAAGTTTTTCAAAGTGGCTCGCTGCTTCTCTCCTGCTGCACCCTTTGAAGTGTGAGCAGGTTGGACTTCTCACCTCCACCTGCCAAAGAAATCTGAGGCACGAACAAAACAAGAAGGGTCGAGCAGGAACACAGAACTTCTTGAACTTTTCTTTTTCAATCCCAGTTTATTTTTTTATGTATCTGATTTCACCTTGTGTGTTGTTTAAATTGTACATTTTCATAACTATTTGTTTACTTTCTTTTAAACCACGGAAATTTTATTTTCCTCTTTTAATTAAAAAGATAACTGCAATTATTTGCAGCCGTTATGTGTCATGATGCGTTTTGGTTTTATACAAAACGTTGACCAACTGAAACAGTTTTATTTCCTTTGGATGGAATTCTTAATTGCATGTTTTTCAACTACTGGTATTTCAGTAAACTTAAAATGTCCCTTTACCACAACTTACCACAACTTTTCTTTCTGCCAGAAGGCAAAATAGGGCAATATCGATTATGCTGTGTATATTCTGCTGTTGTATGGATGGATTTTGATGAAACTCGTAGTAATCATTAGAAGTACATATTGAACTGATTTTCCTCTTGGGTTAACAAACAATGGCCACCACAACTTATTATCTGTATCTAAATCAAAATAGATGGAATTCAGTTAATCTTACATATGACCCTCGTGACCCGAAAAGGAAGAAGCAGGGAGATGGATAATACACCGAGTCAAGATGCAATGTGGTGGTAACATTCAAATACTCTGAGTGCTAACTGTCTGTGAGAGATCAAGTTCAAGTCAAGTTTATTGTCATTCGTATGCGGTACATGAGGTGGAACAAAATTATGTACTCAAGGTCCTAGTTACATCCAAAAATAGCAAATTTTTTAAGTATAAAAATAAACAGTATGTAAGGATCTAAGATATACACTAAACAAAAAGCAAATGGTACGATAAAATATCAAAGATATACGCAAATAATGTACAACAATACGGCTAAGATCTAAGATCTTGCTGTGACTTGAACAGAACTTTATTTTATATATGACTGACCTAAATGTAGGGCCACTTCTATTTCCTTCTTTGACCTTGGCGAAGGTGGATACTTTGTCCTCCCGCTCCTTCCCCTGCTTCTGCTCTTTGTCTTGTGAACCTTTTTAGAGCCTCTCCCCTCAACCCAACACCTTCACTGGCCTCCCTCCACCCTCACCCACATGCATCTTATTGCATCATCTGTATGTTTTTTGTTTTGTTTTATGCTGAGGTTTTTTGCATCCTCACACTGTGTCCTGTTAGGGATACAGTGTGAGGTACGAGTTTTATTACTTGTTTTATTGACATTTAATTCTGTTGCACTTTGTAGCACTTTGAGATTTTCATTAATGAAACGTGCGTTATAAATTGAATTCATTATTATTATTATTATTATTATTATTATTTATTTATTTTTTACCTCTTCTATCTCGTGTTGCACTTTTCTTATCCAACGAAAAAAGGCAGCGCCTCATGACGCTGCGGCCTCAAGCACCACCGTCTTCCCATGTGTTGTTTGGTTGTTTATGTTTCTTGGACAGGCTGTACTGGAATAAAATTTAATTGTGCTTCAGTGCAAAGACAACAAAGACTGATTCTTATTCTGGCACAGTGGCACAGTTGGTAGAGCTGCCGTCTCTCAGCAAGAAGGTCGCCAGTTCAAATCCCAGCCCCAGGACCTTTCTGGTTGGAGTTTGCAAGTTCTCTCCGTGCATGCGTGGGTTTTCTCTGGGTACTCCGGTTTCCTCCCACATTCCAGAAAACATGCATGTTAGGCTGATTGGTAACTCTAAATTGTCCCTAAATGTGAGTGCGAGAGTGAACAGTTGTTTGTCTCGGTTGTCTCTATATGTCCCCCGCCTCTTGCACATTTATACATGGACATGGGCACCAGTGACCCCACAACCCAGAAAGAAAGAAGGGGGTAAAGATAATGGATGGATGGCCTGCACATCTTTAACACTGTCATTTGTCCAGTGGTGGAAAAAGTACTCAAACACTGTACTTAAGTAGAAGTACAAATGAACAGATAAAAATATACTCTAGTAAAAGTAGAAGTACAATAATAAGGATTTTACTTAAGTAAAAGTAAATAGGTACAGGTACTTGCTTTTAAAAATAATAATAATAATAATAATAATAATTGTCTAATCTTGTCATCTGCGTATGTTTCCCATACACAGACGAAATTCGTCTCTGCATTTAACCCAACCACCTACCAGGCGGTGCAGTGAGCAGCCATAGAAGGCGCTCGGGGAGCTGGAGAAATAGGTGTGCACTCATAGACACCCCAAGATGTGTAGTGGCCGGGACGCGAACCCGCGTCCTTCGGGTCCCAAGTCAAACGCCCTAACCACTATTAAAGTAAAAGTACTTGCTGAATGTATTAACTAATGCACTGGTCTACAATATCATTAAGTGTGCTACCGTATGTATATTTTCTGTAATACATTAATAGTGTTGAATCATTTTAATGAGAAATGTTGCAGATAGTGCATGTTTTTGTGTTTACTCTGACACAGTTCACACTTGAACTTGTGATTCTGTGCATCAGAATTTCAGGGATGACATGCAGAGTTAAACGTCATTAAGCAAAATAAGAAAGAAGAATGATTATATCTTTGAAAGTTTTTATTTAACACAACGTAAAACCAATGTGTCATTTTAACTGCAGTAAAACCATTTTAAGTAAAAGTTGTCTGACAAAAAGAGACACATGTGAAAAAGGAATATCTTGATCATTTCAACTCCAGTTTGTCATCCATTCTAGTTAAAATACTGTCTAGTCAACCTTGAAATGGATCAAAAGTGAACAATATTTTAACTTCCTGACACCATTTTCAAAACTTGGACCTGAATGTTGAGACATTTGGAGACATCTCTTGTCTCCTAACATCCCATGAACTGACACATTTTAATATTGCAGCAAGAATTTATTGTTAAAGTTCAGAAGAAGTTGGTTTTCAAAGTTTGTTGAGTCCAGTCTGGCTCTTGAGAGAATCTGTCCTGCTGTACTGAACAGTCTTTCAATAATATTTCAATAGTCTTTCAATAAGGTCTTGGATGGTGTGTTTCTTCTGGCTGACTCCCCACAGTGGAATCCATTTTTGGTGTGTTAGTGGTGCTGTGGGTGCTCCCAGCTCAATGACGTTTATACTAGAATATACAACATTGGTCCAGCTCTTCTTGAAGGCAGGTCTATGTTACCTGCCCACTTTGCAGTGATTCAATGGACCAACTCTCTCGACATCAGTTACTTTCAAACTAACGACAAATCAAAAAACTGCAACGTAAATGTAACTTGTAACTCAACACATTATAGAAATGTAGTGTAGTAGAAAGTGCAGATACTTCATGTAAAATGTAGTGGAGTAAAAGTAAAAGTACCCACTTTTAATTCTACTTAAGTAAAGTACAGATACGTGAAAAATGTACTTACCGTAAGTACAGTAACAAAGTACTTGTCCTTAGTTACATCCCACCACTGCATTTGTCAGCTTGAAATAATCTTGGTTTACACCTCTGAGAGGTGGTGTCTTTCAAGGAAAGGAAGGTAATTTAAATATTATTCTTTAAAAAACAACAACATTGTTTTCTATCCAGATGCCTATATGAGAGTCTTGTATTTTCTGAAAGAAAAGGGTCATGGTGTGAGACAAAAGGAACAAGAGGACAGAAGGAATGACAAATAAGTGAGTCATCACAAAGTGTCAGTTTGTCGGCGTTTGCTGAACACTTCCTTTTCTCCCTCTCTCTCTCAGACAAACAGCCCCAGCGCCCGAGACGCCTCTATGTTTGACTCAGCTGACACCTGTAGCTGCTGACACGGCGCTGTTAGCAAACAGGCTAATAATGTGTGCAGAGGTGCTCCGGCTGCTACCTGACAACACCGGAGGGGACGCCTTGTTTGAAGAGAAAACAAACCTGATTGGAAGCTTGTAAGGATGTCGCTCCTGTAATTATGACTCAGACACTTTGCACTGCAGCCGCCCTGCTTCCTGGCAGTGAGGAGCATTGTGGGAATTATCCGCTTGGCGTATTAAACATTTAGAGGATGCCGAGTCGCTGTCTGCAGCAGGTTTGTAGTTGTGGCTTGCGACAGGAAGCAGAACCAGCATGGCTGATGTTCACGTGACTCCAGGAGGAAGGTTAGCTAAACGCTCAGTGAGGACTCACAGGAAACATCCTGGGGGAGGACAGACCCAATTAACAAATTCCATTAATTACCAGACTATCACAACCGATTAGGAATGCTCCCCTCCTGTATGGTTCTGCTCGCTGTGG
Source organism: Garcialebias charrua (assembly GCA_038048925.1). NCBI lineage: Eukaryota > Metazoa > Chordata > Actinopteri > Cyprinodontiformes > Rivulidae > Garcialebias > Garcialebias charrua. Next base: position 9,002 of record JBBPBX010049238.1, read on the forward strand.
CCACATTTTTGTCGTTCAGGTAACAGAAATAATGAAACTAAAACCCTGCAGTCTGCCACACGTGATCCGACACTGGCTGAGTGGCCTCACTAACTTGAGCTTGTTATTACAGAAACAGCAGAGACTGTGACGAGGGAGAGGACAGCAAGAGATGAATGCAACAGGAACAGACGCCAGGATGGAAAAATGGCTCCATTTGTTCTCGCTGACATGAAGCAATCCTGCAAGAATCAAGGGTCTTTGTTTTAATTGAAATCAAACTGAATTTAAACTGTTGATAAAAACAAGAACAGCTAAAAAGTTAATAATCTGGTCCCAGAGAGACTAACATTCAATCACACATCAAAATACAAACGACTACATGATGATGTCAGTGTTTGATAACGTGTCAGATTATAAATTGAGCATATGTCACCATGGTGATGAGGGTTAAAATTGATCATCAACTCAGTTCAGCCAATTGAGCCTATAAATTAACTTACTAATACACCTTTCTGTTAGCATCCTGAGTTTGGAGGTAATTTTTTGGGGTTCGAGCTGTGATTTGTTTGGTGATGGTTTTAATTTCAACTTCAGAGGCATAAAGCCTCGGATATAGTTGACGCGTCGCATAGGGCGTGCGGCCAAAGTGACGCAATCGCGAAGTCCCCGCCCCCGCGCTTTGGCCAGCGCGTTGGTTTCGCGCGTGGTCGTGCACCTCCCAGATTTTGAAGCTCCGCAAGCCTAGCGCGCGCGCCAAATTGATTGACAGGTCGGGTAGGGACCTCACCGACAGCCTTCACGCCAGAGCCTGCAGCTGTCTGCGCCGCTGTGGTCGTGGAAACGGCGTCGCGACGCATGGAGGAATGTTTTTTATGTGATTCAAATGTATTAAATTCCCCGAGCGAGCGGAAAGCTATTTGTTTTTGTTGTGTGATTTCAAACAGTTCTTCTTCTACGGTAGATTTCTTCTTCTACACCCTTTCTTGCAACATATGCACAGGTTTTAGAGGGTACTGCCACCTGCTGGTCAGTAAAAGAACAGCACTTTGCCAAGCGCTGCCGTGCCACACTATAAACGCATGCACAGTGCGCGCGCAGCACGTGCGCTCCAGCTTGCGGACCAAAGCGCGACTATATCCGAGGCTTAAAGGCAGAAATATCATGAACACAAATGTATATGCACAGCTGGAGAGAGGAAAGCTCTGGAGAGTGGTGAAGGCTGCACAGAAGTCTGTTGGAGTCAGCCTCCCCACCATCACAGACATCTACACCTCTGGATACAGGAAGAGGGCCACCTGCATCATGAAGGACCCTACTCACCCAGCACATGCACCGTTTGGCCCGCTCCCCTCAGGCAGGAGGTTCTATCCTGAAGCTGTTACTCATGAATATCTAACCAGAAAAATCACTGTAATGACATTTTAATTAGATATTTGTATATATTATATACTTTTATCCTTGTATACTGTTTATTTTACTTTATATTTTTGCTATTTTGGGGTAAAACTGGGACCTTGAATACACAATTTTGTTCCACCTCATGTACCACATGTGATGCGCATGGCAATAAAGAATCTTGAACCTTGTATATTTGGTAGAGCTATGCATTTAGGGCAGCACCTGTAGTGGCTTGTGAATATATTTTACTTAGCCAAAGCCCGGGGTGACCCTCCTGAAAAAGATAATCCATCCTTGGAGGCGGGCAAGAGACAAGTTTAACCGGTGAGCTTAAAACATCTGCTGTGATTCAGTTATAACAGAAATTAGTTTTATTTATTTGGCCCATGTGGTCCTAACTTTTTTGGAGTAAAACAGCTGATCTGCAAATGACACTGGAACTCTTATTTTCCTGCTTGTCCTTAAGCCTAAACTTGAATATTTTCGCTTCAACAGTTTCCCATAAATGGCTGCTGGCTGACGACTCTCCTCAGTAACATATTAAAGACAAACAGAGAACGAACTCTTTCTATTATTGAGCAGAGTGGATATAAACAGCCACAGCGAGGAAAGCTTCATCTCTCACCTCTTTCTCTTCGGGGGCTGCCTGTCTGGCAGCTGGAAGCTGATGACCATGAACCAATAGAAATCCCAGCAGCAGGTCTCAGAGTCTGATAGTGCGATTTGGAGCAAGCCGATTGTTCAGCGGGGGAGAATATTGGAGGCAGGAAGGGCGTCTTCATCCAACAAAACACACAATAATTATCACGCTGGTGAGCCAATAAGAGTCAGAGTTGTTTCTTTTACGAAAGCTAAAGCATTTTCATTATGAAGACAGTGGAAATCGATATGTTGTCTGTACATGCACTCACACGCTGCTGGAAGTCAAATATCCAATTATTCTTATCTTATTGTTGTGATTAACTGGGAGCAGTTTGACCACAGAGGAGGCTGTTACAGTCTGATGTGTTTCATTCACTCGATCAGCAAGATGGGAAGAATATTAACAAAAGAATCATAGATTTTCTAAATGATCCAATGAACTGTTGATACAACAATCTGTTTTAAAAAGGCCGGAGATAAAATTAGTTTTGCGTTTCAGTGTGCATTTCAGCTCAGAATGTAAAACAACAGTTCATTTGTGCAGAAGGAAACTAAACAGCTAAAGAGTTGGAACGGTTTTAGTTGGTACTTACTAGAGAAAGCTGCAACCATGAGCATTCTTCAAATCACATTTTCAGATGGGTTTAGACATTTGCAACAAACGGGTGCATTTTTAAGTTGCTTCAAACTTTGATACAAATAAAAGGAAAAAAAAAAAAACTGAAGCCGAGTGATGTTTTTATATGGAGTGAGGTCAGACCTGCACACATGAGAAACTGAAACACTTCTTCACAGATGCAGGACCCACACAGGAGAACCACCCATCCATTAGCTTTTACCCACTTCTTCCTTTTCAGGTTGTGGGGGTTGCTGGCTCCTGTATCCAGCAGTCAGTGCGAGAGGCGAGGGACACCCTGGACAGGTCTCCAGTCCATCACAGAAACAAACGAGACAAACAATCATTCACTCTCTCTCACACCTAGGGACAATTTAGAGTTGCCAATCTGCCTAACATGCATGTTTTTGGTCTGTGGGAGAAAATCTGAATGTTATGCACCATAACTCATGTTCCCTGAAGGAAGGGAAAGAGGTGCAACACAATTGCTATGGGAATTGCACCGCCGCGCGGTTCACCTGAAGTAATACACTCTCGCCTTTACGGCAGGTGGGCGTCAGCGTCACCACAGAGGCCCCGCCCTCTTGGTATAAAGACGCGTGCACCTATCTATCTTTCTCCAAGTGCACTTAACCGAGCATGGGCATTGAAAAGGGCAAACTGTGTTGCACCTCGTTCCCTTCCTTCAGGGAACATGAGTTATGGTGCATGATTTTCAGTTCCCTTGTCAGTCAGTGCACTCGGTGCAACACAATTGCTATGGGAACGTAATTCATTCACGCCCTTGAAAATGCTCTGGAAAACGCATGCTTGTGAGAACTTCTGCCTTTATACTTTAGGCGTTTTGGTTGTTCTCTACTGTGTGTTAGAGAGGACAGATTGAGTGACGTCACATGCAGTGACATCCAAACTGTAGTGTTTTGCAAACGTGTTTGTGGAACTCCAGTTGGCAGCAGCACAGATGTCTGCCACTGGTACACCCTTAAACAGAGCCCATGAGGCAGCTAGGCCTCGAGTGGAATGGGCGTGTACCCCAGAGGGCACCGGTTGACCTTTGCTGCTGTACGCCCTTTTTATGGCCTCAGTCATCCAGTGTGAGAGGTGCTGCTTTGAAAGGGCTCTGCCAGCAGCAGGATTGGCAAAAAATACAAACAGTTGGTTTGTTTTCCTCCAACTGACAGTTCTGTTGATGTAAACACTCAAGGCCCTGACAGGGCAGAGTGCATTCAACCTTCTCTGTTACACAGTGAGGACAGGATGGGGAGGAAACGCAGAGAGCTCAAAGTCTAGTTTTCTGGGATTCAGAGTTGGAACCTTTGGGACATATGCAAGGTTAGGATGCAGGGTGACCTTTGACCTGTCAGGGGCAAACCTGGTACACATTGGATGTACAGACAGAGTGTGGAGGTCACCCACACGTTTAGCTGAGCAGAGAGCTAGGAGCAAAGCAGTTTTATAAGATAACTAATATATCTTAATGCTGCAGCGTGGCTCAAATGGAGGCCCACACAAAGCATCCAGGACTAACTGTATGTCCCAGTCTGGGGCCAGGGTCCTGCTGGGAGCCTTTTCCTCAGTACATCCTTCATGAAACGTATCATGAGGGATTGTGCGCCAGGAGTTTTATTTCCCCAGCCTTCGTGGCATGCCGAGATGGCTGACAAAAAGACTTTAATAGTGGAAAAGGAGCAGCCTTTTTCCAGCAGGGCTTGTAGAAAAGTGAGGAGCTGGACCAGGTCACAGGAATATGAGATAATATTCCTCTCTAGACACCAGGCCTCAAAAACACGTCATTTACGAGCGTAGATAGTCTGAGTTGACTGGGCTCTAGCTCCCTGTATCATGTTTATAACATTGCCGGGGAGGCCGGAGGCCATCAGCCAGTTCCTCTCAGCGGCCAGGCTGAGAGTTGCCACAGATCTAGACGTGAGAGAAGGAGCTGCCCGTGGACCTGAGTCAGCAGGTCCCTATGAGGGGGCAGCTGCCATGGTGTCCCTGACAAAAGTGAGACCATTTCTGGGAACCACGGTTTCTGTGGCCATCTGGAAGCTATGAGTATCGGGGAGACAGCTCCCCTGCGTACCCGTTCCAGCGTCGCCTGAATCAGAGGGACGGGGAGAAACGCATAATATAGCACCCCTGCTGGTCGGTTGTGAACCAGGGCGTCTGGAGAGGGTGTCTGCCCCGTGGTTTAGCTCTCTTGGGATGTGTGTCGCTCTTAGTGACAATATTCGGGGGCTGCACCACGAGAGCAACTTGTGTGTCAGGCTGAGGAGGGGTCGGGACCTTGTCCCCCCTTCTCTGTTGATAAAAGACACTGCTGTCCGATTGTCTGATTTTATCAACACGTGTTGCTTTGTAATCAGCCCCTTCTTGTAGAAGTGCTTCATGGATAGAAAGATAGCTTTTAATTCCAGGAAGTTGATATGGAGCCTTGCCTCCTGTTGTTTCCAGAGCCCTTGGGTATTCTGGTTTCTGCAATACGCTCCCCAACCTCTCTTTGAAGCGTCTGTGGTGATCACCACACGAGACAGTACTCGTCACTAGGGATGTCCCGATCTGATCACGTGATCCGAAACCGGGTCCCGATCACGTGATTTCAGACTCGACTCGACTCGGGCGTTATCAGGGATCGGATATATATGTGTATATTTATTCTAAACACAAACGGGAATATTATGTTAACTGTATGTTGAGTTACAGAGTCAAATTGTCTCGGAACAAAACATGCACAATAGTTTTGCAGCAGTGCCTGCCGTAAAGCAGTGCCTGCCGTAAAGCGGTGACTGTCGTAAAAAAGAAGCGGAACGCGGCATTAACTTGAAGGGGCCAAGATGGTGTAGTGGCTAAGGAATCAGACTTGGGATCCGAAGGACCCAGGTTCGAACCCCGGCCACGGCACACCTTGGGGTGTCTATGAGTGCACATCTATTTTCCCCAGCTCCCCGGGCGCTGACTACGGCTGCCCACTGCACCACCTGGTGGTGGTTGGGTTAAATGCAGAGGCCAATTTCGTCTGTCAAGTATGGGAAACATACACAGATGACAAAAATGTGATATTTATTTATTTTATTTAAGTGGAGGCAGCGATGTCTGTGGTGTGGAGATATTTTAAAGTGGATGACAAATGGAAAGTTCGTATTTCAAGAGAAGGTAAGGAAAAGGCTGCATTTAACACAACAAACCTGATTAGGCACATCAGAAACAAACACCCGACACAATGCACAGAGTTTAACCAGACAACGCAGCCCAGCTCACGCTGCAAGAGACTTTATAATTTATATTTATCTCATAAAGAAAAACATACACTTCCTTCTGTGAAGCCACAGGAGGAGAGTTAAGGAGTGCTGTTCAGAAAAGCATGTTACTAGCCTTATTTTATAAAACTGACACTTTAAGTTTCTTATTTGTTTACATGCCTGCTCAGGTTCTGGTTCTGCTCAGGTTCTGGTTCTGCTCAGGTTCTGGTTCTGCTCTCAGGTTCTGGTTCTGCTCAGGTTCTGGTTCTGCTCAGGTTCTGGTTCTGCTCAGGTTCTGGTTCTGCTCAGGTTCTGGTTCTGCTCAGGTTCTGGTTCTGCTCAGGTTCTGGTTCTGCTCAGGTTCTGGCCAGGTTCTGGTCAGGTTGTGGTCATGTTCTGGTATTTTAAGTTGAGCTGCTTATTTTAAATTAGACATTTATACTGTTGCACTAAACTTCAATGTGAAGAATTTTATTTTAAATCTTATTACTTGATTGTTCAATCTACCTCACAGAAGTACTCTGTTAAATGTTAAGGTAAATAAAATAAAAATTAAGGGACATCTGGATCTGTTTCTTTTTTTTCCCTTCATTTTAAAAATGTATTTTAGAAGTATCGGATCGGGACTCGGTATCGGCCAATTCCTAAAATTAAAGGACTCGGACTCGGGGCCAGAAAAACCTGATCGGGACATCCCTACTCGTCACAGCGGGATGCCTGTCGCGAACACTGAAGGATCCCTCCAGGGTTCCATGGCTGTCACGCACTCTGGGCTGATCAGTATCTTCCTTGCTCGCCTGAGGGAGGCACGACGCATTTGTTTGTTTCGCCACATCTGCAGAGAGTGCATTTTTAATAATGCCTGAGGCACGCAGGGAATGGCTGCTGCCAGAAGACCCAGCAGGCGCTGGCAAAGTTTGAGAGACACTCTCTGGCCCAGCTGAAAACGTGCAAGGCAGAGGCAGATGGATGAGATCCGTGCCTCTGAAAGCTGTGCTCTGTACAGAATGGTGTTGACCTATACACCCAGAAATACGCTAATCTGTGATGGTGTCAAATCGCTTTTCTGCAGATTTATGACGAAGCCCAGAGCCTCCAGGTGAGCCATCACCATCTGTGAGTGCAGCTGGGCTTGTGTTCTGTTCTCGGCCAGAATCAACAGGTCATCCAGATAATTCATAATTCTGACCCCTTGACTCCTGAGTGAGGACAAAGTTGTGTCCAGACATTTTGTAAATGTACGGGGAGCAGTTTTTAATCTGAAAGGTAAAGCCAGGAATTCGTAAGCTTTTCCTTCGAATGCAAAGCGGATATATTTTCTGTCTCTCCTCCAAATGCTCACGTGGAAGAAAATATCTTTCAAATCCATTGTGCAGGTGTAATCTCCTGGTCTCACAGACTGGATCACCTGTCTCAGAGTGAGCATTTTGAATTTGTAAGTTTTTATTCTCCTGTTCAGTGCTCTGAGATCCAGAATTGGTCTCAAGCTCTGGTCCCATTTGGGCACGAGGAAATATTTGCTGTAGTGACCGGTGTGTATATTGTGTGTTGGAACAACATTTATCACTCTTTTTTGCAGCATCATTGATATCTCCTCTCTTAAGACGTGTACACGGTCTGGGTATATGTTTGACTGCAGCACCCCCGTGTACGGGCGTGGCCTCTTGTGGAACTGCAACCAGAGGCCTTGACACACTGTCGACATGACCCACGTGTTTGGGGCACACGCCCTCCAGGCCTGCGCATGCTCACTGAGCCTGTGAGACATGTTTATTCTGGGTTGTCTGAGCATCGTGGGTGCGTGAGGGGAACAGTTACCCCCCCACTCGCTCGGCCCCGGGCGAGCTAACCTGTCCACCAGCGGTCGCCGTGAAGTCTGTCTGCTCCAGACAGACTGCCCCACTGTGGCTCATTGTCTTATCTGACACCTTGTGTTTCACGAGGGAGGAGGGGTGATTGCACTCTCCCTTCATCGTGACTGTTTTCATAAAAATGGTGCTGCGTTGTTGTTGGTGTTTTTTTTAAAGTCAAGAACCAGGGCAGTTTGTGTTTAAGTCAAGAACCAGGGCAGTTTGTGCTTTTGGTACTTTATTTTTGTGTTTTGAAGAACAAAAATGTGTCTTATTTACACACACAGCATTAACAGTTTGTTTTGAACATACACAAATGTCACCAGCTTTTTGTAGCTTTTTACAAATAAAGTCTCGGTTTAAAAGTCTTGGTTCCCGTACCACATGGGCGGATGAACCCGTAAAACTGTGAAGTGGTCCCGCTTCGTCAGGCCAACTTCTGCCTTCTGTCCCGTTTCGTCGAGGAAGTTCTCAGCGGAACCGCTTGACGAGGAACAAACCTGTTTCTGGTCCAGGACTGGCCAGCCTGCGATGGCCCTGCTACGGGTCTCTGCAGCTGCTCCCCGTTGTAAGCTGGTCTTTTATGTGGGGGATGGCGTGTGGCTGAGTGGTGTCTAGGCTGCACGGGCCTGCTCTCACTGGTAACTCTGGGGGTGCAAACATTTTTCTCGGCATCCCCTCATGCAGGGCCTCGGCCTGTTTTTGTCTTTGCTCCAGCCTGCTCTGGATACGCTCCAGAGCCCCCCCAAAGAGTCCCGTCAGCTCGATCGTGTGGTGGAGGAACAGGAACCGCTGGCCCTCCGGTAGGTCCATCAAAGTCAGCCACAGGTGACGCTGGGCGATGACCACTTCAGCCATGCATGTCCCCTGAGCGATGGCCGCGGTCCCCATCATTCGTAGGATGAAGTCAGTCGCCTTTCGGGCTTCCTCCAGGATCTCTGTCGCAGCCCATTTGTCCGTCGTTACCTGGAGCTCCTGCAGCTTCTCTGCCAAGTAGGCTTACATCATGGCTGAGGCATTCATGACACGTACTGCGAGGCCCTGAGCTCGGTAACACTTTTCGAGCTGGGAGGCCGAGGCGCAGCAGGCCTTGCTGGGCAGAGTCGGCTTTGCACCCGACGTCCTGGGGCCAGGTGATCCACCAGCGTGTCCTCCATCTACGGGACGTTGGCGATTCCTGCTGCCTCCATTCTGGCGACGTCGAGGAACTGGGAGAGTGGCAACATCATGGGAGCCCTGGGTTCAGCCCAGGTGCGAGTGAGCTCCGTCAGGAAATCTGGAAAAATTGGCAACCTGTGCCTCGTGGCCAACTGCTATTTGGCAAAGAAATAATTCCCCGCCAACCTCGTTACCTGTTAGCGAGGTGGGGTTCTGGCCAGCTAATTCGTAGCATGTCCGCCACTCTGCGACACAAGTCGAACAAAGCGGGGATTGAGACATCTGTCTCTGGCTGAGTTGACGTTGGGTTCTGGGAGAAGTCTTCCTCTTCCCCTTCGTCCTCGTTCTTAGCTTCGTCGTCTGAAATCTCATTCGAGGCTGTTAGCGAGAGCTCGTCTGCTCGTAACAGGCTTCTCGTGTCAAACTCGGCGGTGGAGTCCCCGACGGGGGCCGCCATGTCCATACTGTCCCCCCAGTCAGCTTGTCCGTTGTCCTCCAGGTCCACGGCCTTGAGCTCTGGTGTGGGAGTGAGTGCCTCTGTGAGGTCTGGGTCTCCTGCTGCCGCGAAGCCATCCATGGCACCACGATGTCCACTCAACGCTTCCTCACAGATTCAAGCATTTGGCTGCAGTGAGGGCAGGACTCGGGTGATTCCAGCGCTGTCTTAGCGTGCAACATCCCCAGGCAGTCGGGACAGGCCTTGTTGGTGTCCGTCGCCTAAAGGGAGTAGCCACAGCCGCTGGGGCAGGCCCGGGAGCTGGGGCTCACTGGCCTGCTGGTCTTCTTAGAATTTTTGGTTTTTTTGCTTTCCCTTCTCTGGAGCCATGGCTGAAAAGAGTTGAGCTCGTTAGCAGTGCTAACGTGGTCCGGAGAAGTCTTCTTCGTCGCGTCGCTTTCGCTGGCTAGCCGCTAACTTGTTAGCAGGGTAGCGGTGTGACGCAGTTAGCGCTGTCGAGCGAAGCAGCTGCGAAGAGAGAAGAAAAAACCTTGAGTTTATATAAAATACGCTGGACTAGCTTTCGCTAGCCCAGCAACACGCAGGAAATTTTTCTGTACGCTCAGTGTAGGGAGCGAGCTCACCTCCGGTCGAGCGATCTAGCTACAGAGAGTCCCACGAAGTTCAGGTGTAAGCAAGGTGAAGGGCAAAAGAGAAAGATAGATGGGCACACGCGTCTTTATACCAAGAGGGCGCAAGTGCACTGACTGACAAGGGAACCACACAAGCAAGGAGAGAACATGCAAACTCCACCCAGAAAGGCACCCGGCCAGGATTTGAACTGAGGCGACCTGCTCACTGAGAGGCGGCACCTCTACCAACTGCACCACCGTGCCACCACAGGTGAACTATTAATTGAAGATCTGGTAACACTGGAGTACCGGTAGAAAACCTACGGGGAAAAACATGCAAAATCCATCCAGCAATGCATCAAGCTGGGAGGCAATCCTGCGGCCTTCTCAATGAGAAGCAACAGCTCTAACCACTGTATCATCATTCCGCACACAAAATACAATTTATCTTAAATTGTAAAAGTAACACTTCTTACATATTTTACAAGCAGTAGACAACCTAATCATATCTAGGCATAATTTCGGCATTCATCAAAAGTTTGGTCTCATCTTATACAGTTAGAAATACAGGTGAATTCATGGTAACTTCAACAGTTATACTTATTTACACATTTTAGGTGCATTTCTGTACAGTACCTTGTTTTCTAACTATGAAGCAACAACGAGAAACAAAGTTCATGTTCATTAGGTATACATCCACCAATGTTCAGTCAGGTCATCTAGACGGTTTCTTTTGTTGAAACTGAGACGTTTCATCCTTCATCCAAAGGACTTCTTCAGTCGGAGGAGCCCACCAAACCAAACTGAATCCCACAAACAGCTCATTCCCAGAGTGGAAGAAACTGTTTGTTGCCCTCTGCCTCGTCAACTCCCCCAAGGCAGACAATGCCAAAGTGGTTTAAAACACCAAAGTCCATGCTCAATAATCCAGGTATAAACAAAAACAACAACAAATAGTTTTCCCAAATGAAGACTCTCAAATTCACAGCATATAATAATGTGAAATATTTAAAGTAGTTCTGAAACTGTAACTCAGCATTATGGCTGACAGCTGGTGTGTGACAACCATCAAGCCCCCATGTGGCTCAGAACAATAAACGGTGCTTCCACCGTGGTTGGTGTGTGCAGATGGGTTCACGAGTACAAACACAAGATCAGTGATGGGAAGTTTGTCCTTTGTATCCATATTTAACCTGAAATACTTCAGCTTTGACAGCTACCAAGTGTAGATCAGTTACTTTGATCAACACCAGCTTGTGACAAGTCTTCTCAGAGCGAGCTAAACATTCAATTAAATTCATTTATATAGTCAAAAATCACAACATAAGTCATCTCAGGGCACTGAACAGAAACAGTTACATGTAAAAATAAGTTAACAGAAACATCCATGTATTAAAAATAATAATTTAAGACTATTTGAGGAGCAGACCACTTTGAATTTAACTCCATCACAGAACTCTCATCTTGAGCAAGCATGAAGGCGACAGTGGAAAGAAAAAAAAACTCCCTCAAAAGGAAGATACCTTTGGCAGAACCAAGCTCAGGACAAGCGTCCATCTGCCTCGACCGGCTGGGTTTGAGGGGAACAGATACACAATGGCAGGTCAAGATAGAAGCAGTATCAAATGAAAACTATTCAATTTTAACAATTAATGTAAGTAAATTTGTTCTCCAGTAGTCTAAGCCTATAGCAGCATAACAATTAAGCCAACCCTAACTATAGGATTTATCAAAAAGGAAAATCTTAAAACTGGACAATGTGTCAGCCTCATGGACAGAAACTGGAAGTTGATTCCACAACAGAGGAGCCTGATAACTGAAATATCTTCCTCCCATTCTGCTTTTGGAAACTCTAGGGACCACGGGTAAGCCTGCAGTCTGAGAGTGAAGTGCTCTGTTAGAAAAATATGGAACAATAAGATCTCAAATACAAGATGGAGCTAAGTTGTTGAGGGCTTTGTAGGTTAGAAGTAAGATTTTGAATTATATTCTGGACTTGACAGGGAGCCATTGGAGAGAAGCTAAAACTGGAGTGATCTGATCTCTCTAATGCCGGGTCCCCACCTAAATTGTCAGAACGCTCCTGCCGCCCCCTTTTGGCCGCTTGTCACTGACTGGGACGCGTCTGATGACGCGCACTAGGGGGAGGCAGAGGGTCATCAGTTGTTGTGTTTTCATGCTGCTGGCAGATAAAATCAGCAACATGTGACCCCCGCTCCTACTGGAGTGGGTTTTCTACGAGCCGAACTGCAGCTCAGACAGTCTTTGTTGAGATTAAAAGTTTTTTTATGTTTGGGGTGATCGTACGCTGAGCGGACAGCAGCAACTGTTTAAAATGCCACGTTTCTTACCGGAGTTTGGTTCCAATTCATGGAGGCACGATCGGGTAAGTTTAAAAAGTAAAAAAAAAGTCCCGTTGTCGTTGTGTCATCACATAGCAGAGGCTCTCCCGACTGTTTGCTGGACGCGTCGAGCCACCAGAGATCAAATTTTATGACGTTGGCGGCTCGACGTAGCTGGACGCGTAGGTTGCTTTCGGTCGCGCGCGTGCATGGAAAGGAACTGCCGCGTGCCGCCGCACCGCTTCAATCACTCAAAACGCGCCGCTTCACGGTTCGGCGCGCCTCGACGCGTCTCCACATAGACTTTGAATGTAAACCGGCCGCTTCAGCCGCCCGACACGGGTCCGGTGGGTGCCAGGCATTACTAACTCCAGTCAAGACTGGCAGCAAAATTTTGCATCAACACAAGACTTTTTAAAGATGTTTTTGGACACCATTGCAAAAGTCCAGTCTAGATGTGACAAATGCATGAACCAGTTTTTCTGCATCATTTTTAGATTATTGTAGATGTTTCTAATTTAATTCAGAATTGCGTTCAAACCCAACAATTCAATCTGATTATAAGCTCCAACCAATAACTTCTAGTTTCAGTATTTAATAAACATTCAGAGCTTCTGCCGGATGATTTCCACATGTTATTCTGCTCAGATTTTACAATCAGAAAAAAAAAAAAATATATATATATATAATTTAAAAAAAAAAAACTCAAATCTCCACTCATCTTTGGAGCCCTGATGAGGATATCCACCCTGTTTTTAATTTCCTGCTGCTGCCGAGGCTCCAGCTCATCTGCATGTTTCTCTAAACCCTGCAGCAGAAGAGCTGCGCTGGACGTGGTCGGTGAAATAATGCTGATTAGTCCAGCTGAGCTGACCGGTGATCCGACAGCTCAGTCCGGACTAACAGGCAGAGAGGTAATACATTTTTAATTGCAAGTGTGATTATACGTCATGAGGAACCTGCTCTGGCTGATTAAATGCATTTGGGTTAATATTAGAGGCCAATCACTCGCAGTGACAGAGCCTCTGGAGGAGGGAAGGTAATTGCAGGAGGACAATTATAATCCCTCATATTGTAATAACCAAAAATAATGTCCTCCAGGAGGATTTTTTTTATTTTTTTTTACCAAGCAGACAAAAGATAAATGATTGCCCGAGAGTTAATGTGTGAAGAAAAGTAGAGCTCTACCTCTGCAACCACACGACCAGCTTGTAAATGTTGAGTGTAAACTCTGAAACTGTTCGAGGAATGTCTCACACCAGCTGGGGTTCGGTTTTTGGGTCAAGTTCTGTTGGTGTGGGTCGTGATGGCAGCTCTGTCTCCTGATCAGCTACATCAGTCATTTGTGTTTCAACAAATCTCACTAGTTCTGGATCAAGAAGGCTGCACAGAAGTCTGTTGGAGTCAGTCTCCCCACCATCACAGAAATTTACACTTCGAGATGCAGGAAAAAAGCCACCTGCATCATGAAAGACCTCACTCACCCAGCACACACACTCTTTGCCCCATTCCCCTCAGGACGGAGGTTGAGGAGCATCAAATGTAGAACCACTAGACTGAGGAACAGCTTCTACCCTGAGGCTGTTAGACTCATGAATAAATAAATAATAAGAATAATCACTGTGAAATATCACATCATGCTGATGCTGATCTGTTTTCTTGTTGCTGTGTTCATCTGTGACCATCTGCTCATAAAGACTCATGTTCGTGCTGCTGTTTGTAATGACGTTTTTCTATTACTCTAGGGCTTAGTGTATTTCTAGTTGGATGTTTTTCTTAGTTCATATCCTAGATGTTATTACTGTTTTTCTCTTAAATTTTTGTTGTTGGATGTAACTGGGACCCTGTGTACATAATCTCATTTCATCACACTACATGCGGTGCATATGACAATAAAGACTCTCTGACTCTGACTCAAGCATGTCATGTTGTGAGCCATTGTGTAAAAAATGTGGATTCAAAACAAATTGCAATATTTATCAAATCTCATAAACTTATATTTAATTTACAACGGAGCGTAGTAAATCTTTCAAAAAAGGGTTGAAGCCAAGACTATATATAATAATAGAGACAAAAAAAGAAAAGAAAAATTGAATCTGATGTAATGACCGACTGAACCCAGAGTGGTACGAGACTAGAACAGAAGAAAAACTCAGAGTGACAATAATAACAGTGTTTACTGTATTATGTACAAGGTGAAACGGTACACTTGGGGTCTCTGGAGTGCCTGAAAGAGAGAACAGTGTCAGGATCCTTCTGGTGGGATGTGAATCTAAACTGATGCTCTGTTCGTTCTCTTACAGGGGGATGTTGGGTTGAGGTTCTGAAAGGACTTCAGGACTCCAGAGTAGATGGGAAAAATCCAGACCAATGACAGGCAAGACTGACAGACTCTGGTAGGCGAGTGGCAACAAGGTAGGACTGGCAAACGGGGAACAGGATCCAAGGATTCAAAGGAAACTGCGGGCACAAGATCACAAGGTAAGCATTCTATCAGATAAATACTTTCTGGCTGAAGGCATAAATACAGGTTGAGGCACAATGCTCCAGCGTTGGATCTCACTGGACTGCAGCCTTATGTAGAGGTGTTCCTCAATTGGTGGCCATCTTGGTGAGGGCTGCAAACAGTGGGACTCCTACAGATGTCATCAGCACGTCTTAAAAAATGTCCAGGTCTTTGTTTCATCCGTGAAGATGAACTTCTACTTTTAACAACAGTCTGTAAACCTCCAGGACCTGAGGAGACCGATTGTTGGAATGTTGTCCCATTCTGCTCTGATGGAGGTTTCTAACCATTGTACATTTCTGGACCTTCTCTGCTGGACAAGAGCAGGAGCTTTTCTGCATTGATTGAGCCTTTTCAGGCCCATTCCAGATGCATTATTGCACCCCCATATCATCAGAGAGGCACACTTAAACATTGAGCTGATAACAGGCAGGAAGGCCTCCCTTTTCTTTAATGTGGAGGGCATGGCATCTGTTGTTTCCGACAAATTTTAAAGGATCGGTAAGATTTGTTGACAGCCGATTTCAGTGATTCTCATATGCCAACATGATTGCATAAAGAGGCAGACTGGAGACTCATATTACAAAAAGTATTGTTTTTATTTACAGCGTGAGGATCAGGAGTTTGAGTGTGGAAGGAAGCAGGAGACCGAGTGAGAGTCTGATGTTTGATTTTCAGGTTTAGTAGATGGTTGTTTGCATACGTACTCATACGGTAGTTTGTTTTGCAGGTCATGTTGGGAGATACAAGGTCCTACTTTGTCCTGTGATGAGGGAAGTGGAGTAACGTGGTTGGATTGTGGAGTCCTGGTGTTCAGGTTTATGGTCCAGACAACGTCACAAGAGAACAGGAGGAATGTGAGGAGACACAGCAGCGCAGAACTGGACAAACGGTAGTGGTGGTAGAATGAAACAAAAGCTTTGAAACATGCTTCGAACCCTGCAGTAAAATTACATTGGACCACTGCTTCGGAGCCTGTTTTGGTGCGGAAGAAGTCAAGTCACACGTGACATCTGAAACACAAACTGTTTCGTTGTCGGAATGAATCGCTTGACTGGTTCATGGTCCAATCAGCTGATTCCCTGGCACCGCTTCGTCTCGATTCTGACAGGTCACAGGCTAAGTTTTGAAATGAGAGCGCTCAACACAATAAAACAGCTCTAAAATGATTAATGTGTTGGGAGAGTAGGTGTGTTTTTGCTGATGTGTTGTTGAAATTGTTAAAAATGAGTAATTATGGAGCCAGCCAGGAAAATAGGTTGCTGTGGGAACACTTCATTCTGCTCATTATAAGGTGGTTTTGGCTTTTAAATATGTCAAAAAAAGTTATAGTAATGTTCAGCATATTATCTAACCCATTTAACCCATGTATTTAATATAATTACAGTAAAATGATGCATGCGAGTTGAAAAGTCATAAGCCAGTATGGGCTCAAATTAAATTTTTATTTACATTAGTCTATTTATGGGCAGCACGAGCAACTGCCTCTCAGCGAGCAGGTTCCTGGTTCAAATCCTGGTCTGCCAAACATGGGAGATATTGGAGATGTAATTTTATTTTTATTTTTAAGAATGATAAAGAATTTGACTCTGCCACAGTTACACAAGCGCAATATCATTGCAACGTTTTTATTAAAAC
>JBBPBX010049239.1:0-13111 GCA_038048925.1 Garcialebias charrua
CATCAGGCAAGGTGGGAGAGCTTTACAGTTGCTGCTGCAGGAGAGGCTTCAAGTTGTTTGTAAACCTCTCTCTAATGCTGTTTGCCACATGTGATGACATGCCTCTCAACTCTTACATGTGTATTTGTGCGACAGAAACCTTCTGCTGATTATGTGTTTTAACCGTGGGAACTGGTGAGTGTTTTGTTTGTTGTCTGGAGCTGGCAGAGTTAGTGCTGGTCTCCATGTAATTGTTTGGGCTCTGTGTTAGTTCAGTGCTAATGTAGTGGGCATGACCTTGTCCACTTTTAAGACACCTGTGTACTTTTGAACTGTCCAGTGATGACCTTTACTGACCTCTCAGTAAAGCAAGACATTTACTACAAAATCATTCATTTAGCTATAATCTGATAACATAGTCACCAAAAAGAGACTATTTCTATCTTTGATTTTAGGCTGATGTGATCAAAAGAATAACTTTTGTCATTTTCATGATGTGTGCTTTTAAGCTGTGTTATTCTGTAAGAGTATTACTGTGTTCACTGCTGTGTTAAAGGTGAAATCTCGGGTCACAGAGACCCGACTGTTTTGTTTAGAAATAAGAAGACAGTTTAATCCGTTGTTTTCTTACCACCCAGAGCCTTTAACAGCTCGTCTCTGAATTTCTCACAACATTCTTCCTTCTTTAGCTTCCACCATTTGGTCTTCTTCTCTGATTTTACTCTTTTTCTCTTCTTCGCAACAACAGTCATTCTACACACAACCATCCGATGCTGTCTGGCCACGCTCTCCCCTGCCACAACCTTACAGTCTCCAATCTCCCTCAGGTTTCCTCTTCTACACAGAATGTAGTCGACCTGTGTACTCCTTCCTCCACTCTTATAGGTCACTCTATGTTCCTCCCTCTTTTGGAAATAGGTATTGACTATAGCCATTTCCATTCTCTTGGCAAAATCCACCACCATCTGTCCTTCCTGGTTTCTTTCCTTGACACCAAACCTACCCATCACTTCCTCATCCCCTCTGTTTCCTTCACCAACATGTCCATTCAGGTCTGCTCCAATCACCACTCTTTCCTCCCTGGGAATACTCTCTATCACTTCATCCAAATCTTTCCAAAATTTATCTTTCTCCTCCTCATCACATCCAACCTGTGGAGCATAACCACTTACTATGTTTAGCATCAGACCTTCTACTTCTACCTTTAGACACATCACCCTATCTGACACTCTCTTCACATCTACTACATTCTTTGCCAACTCCTCCTTCAGGACCACCCCTACTCCATTTCTCTTTCTATCCACACCATGGTAAAACAGTTTAAACCCTGCTCCAATACTGCGAGCCTTGCTGCCCTTCCACTTGGTCTCTTGGACACATAAAACATCTACCTTTCTTCTCTGCATCATGTCAGCCAGCTCTCTACCTTTGCCTGTCATTGTCCCCACATTTAGAGTTGCAACCCTCAGTCCTACATTCTTCACTTTCCTCCTCTCCCTCTGTCTCCTGACACGTTTTCCTCCTCGGCGTCCTTAAAATGCATTTGTTATATTTAATTTACGTATTCAAATGAAGGAATTACAGAAACGTCAGAGTGAATGAACCCCGTAATTTGACACAACTACCTTGGCAGTGACAGTGTTTTGTTTGTTTTTCCTCTAAGCTGAATCATTCTGCGCTGACTCCCGTCTCCCCATTTCACACCTCATTTGATTTTTACAACCACCATTTGAATTCGATGCTAAATGGAAAACAATCACACAAATTGTCCTTGCTATTTCTGGCCCTGGGAAAGATAAGCAGGCTCTTTGAACGTGAAGTCGTTAACAAATGACAGATAATGCTGCGCCTCCACGCTGATGTCTTCAGCTGCTCCGATTGAAGCCACATGTGTGTGTCAGTCCAGCTCCAAAGTACTTTCCCATGTCGACAGAGTCCAACACCGCGCTCGCGAGCCTGGTATGCATGTTGCGTGACGATTGGACCTTAAATCTTGCAGAGAAACTCTGAGAGCATGGTGTACAGTGCAGAGCACATGCTCTTCATTTCTGCAGCAGGGGATTTGGGAGAAAAGGCTCGCTCTGTGGGCATAAATGTAAACCATGCTGCTACTCTGTTCTACACAATGACTGGAAGAAAAACAAAAAAACAACAACAACAAAGCATTTCATGAGAAAGTCCCATGCTTGCAAACCGAGATGACACCTCTTGTCTTCTTACCCAGAACGCAGAGGTTGAGTTTGAGGAAAAGGAGGCCAACAAAAATGAAAGAAGAAGAAAAAAAAAAGGCACTTTAAGGTTAAACCACTCAAACAATTTACATAAGGGACAAGGCGGTGAGGAAAGAACACATTGTGGCTTTGTTTCGTGTAGCGCACTGACAAAAACAATACGTTTTTTTTGTTTTCCAGTCATTGTGTAGAACAGAGTAGCAGCATGGTTTACATTTATGCCCACAGAGCGAGCCTTTTCTCCCAAATCCCCTGCTGCAGAAATGAAGAGCATGTGCTCTGCACTGTACACCATGCTCTCAGAGTTTCTCTGCAAGATTTAAGGTCCAATCGTCACGCAACATGCATACCAGGCTCGCGAGCGCGGTGTTGGACTCTGTCGACATGGGAAAGTACTTTGGAGCTGGACTGACACACACATGTGGCTTCAATCGGAGCAGCTGAAGACATCAGCGTGGAGGCGCAGCATTATCTGTCATTTGTTAACGACTTCACGTTCAAAGAGCCTGCTTATCTTTCCCAGGGCCAGAAATAGCAAGGACAATTTGTGTGATTGTTTTCCATTTAGCATCGAATTCAAATGGTGGTTGTAAAAATCAAATGAGGTGTGAAATGGGGAGACGGGAGTCAGCGCAGAATGATTCAGCTTAGAGGAAAAACAAACAAAACACTGTCACTGCCAAGGTAGTTGTGTCAAATTACGGGGTTCATTCACTCTGACGTTTCTGTAATTCCTTCATTTGAATACGTAAATTAAATATAACAAATGCATTTTAAGGACGCCGAGGAGGAAAACGTGTCAGGAGACAGAGGGAGAGGAGGAAAGTGAAGAATGTAGGACTGAGGGTTGCAACTCTAAATGTGGGGACAATGACAGGCAAAGGTAGAGAGCTGGCTGACATGATGCAGAGAAGAAAGGTAGATGTTTTATGTGTCCAAGAGACCAAGTGGAAGGGCAGCAAGGCTCGCAGTATTGGAGCAGGGTTTAAACTGTTTTACCATGGTGTGGATAGAAAGAGAAATGGAGTAGGGGTGGTCCTGAAGGAGGAGTTGGCAAAGAATGTAGTAGAGGTGAAGAGAGTGTCAGATAGGGTGATGTGTCTAAAGGTAGAAGTAGAAGGTCTGATGCTAAACATAGTAAGTGGTTATGCTCCACAGGTTGGATGTGATGAGGAGGAGAAAGATAAATTTTGGAAAGATTTGGATGAAGTGATAGAGAGTATTCCCAGGGAGGAAAGAGTGGTGATTGGAGCAGACCTGAATGGACATGTTGGTGAAGGAAACAGAGGAAGTGATGGGTAGGTTTGGTGTCAAGGAAAGAAACCAGGAAGGACAGATGGTGGTGGATTTTGCCAAGAGAATGGAAATGGCTATAGTCAATACCTATTTCCAAAAGAGGGAGGAACATAGAGTGACCTATAAGAGTGGAGGAAGGAGTACACAGGTCGACTACATTCTGTGTAGAAGAGGAAACCTGAGGAGATTGGAGACTGTAAGGTTGTGGCAGGGGAGAGCGTGGCCAGACAGCATCGGATGGTTGTGTGTAGAATGACTGTTGTTGCGAAGAAGAGAAAAAGAGTAAAATCAGAGAAGAAGACCAAATGGTGGAAGCTAAAGAAGGAAGAATGTTGTGAGAAATTCAGAGACGAGCTGTTAAAGGCTCTGGGTGGTAAGAAAGAGCTTCCAAGTGACTGGGCTACTACAGCAACAGTAATTAGAGAGACAGGTAGGAAGGTACTTGGTGTGTCATCTGGACAGAGAATGGATGATAAGGAAACCTGGTGGTGGAATAGTGAAGTGCAGGACGCCATTCAAAGAAAGAGATTAGCCAAGAAGAAATATGACAGTGAGAGGACTGAAGAGAGGAGACAGGAATATAAGGAGATGGGACATAGAGCAAAGAGGGAAGTAGCTAAGGCAAAGCAGAGGGCGTACAATGAGTTATATGGGAGACTGGACACTAAAGAGGGCGAGAAGGACTTGTACCGATTGGCAAGACAGAGGGATCAGGCTGGAAAGGATGTGCAGCAGGTTAGGCTTATTAAAGATGGGAATGGGAATGTTCTAACAAGTGAGGAGTGTGTGATGGGAAGATGGAAGGATTACTTTGAGGAGCTAATGAATGAAGAGAATGAAAGAGAAAGAAGAGTGGAGGTAATAGAAACTGTGGACCAGGAAGTGGGAAAGATTAGTGAGGGTGAAGTCCGGAAAGCTCTGAAAAGAATGAAGAAGGGGAAGGCAGTAGGACCTGATGACATACCAGTGGAGGTTTGGAAATGTCTCGGAGAGATGGCAGTGAGGTTTTTGACTCAAATATTTAATGGAATATTTGAGGGTGAGAAAATGCCTGAGGAATGGAGAAGAAGTGTGCTGGTTCCCATTTTTAAGAACAAGGGTGATGTACAGAGTTGTAGCAACTACAGGGGAATTAAGTTGATGAGCCACACAATGAAGATCTGGGAGAGAGTTGTGGAAGCAAGACTTAGACAAGATGTAACTATCTGTGAGCAGCAGTATGGTTTCATGCCAAGAAAGAGCACCACAGATGCCATCTTTGCTTTGAGGATGTTGATAGAGAAGTACAGAGAGGGTCAGAAAGAACTCCATTGTGTGTTTGTGGATTTAGAAAAAGCATATGACAGGGTACCAAGAGAAGAGGTGTGGTATTGCATGAGGAAATCTGGAGTGGCAGAAAAGTATGTTAGACTGGTACAGGACATGTATGAGGACAGCAGGACAGTGGTGAGATGTGCTGTGGGTGTGACAGATACCTTCAAGGTGGAGGTGGGATTGCATCAAGGATCGGCTCTGAGCCCCTTCTTGTTTGCTCTGGTGATGGACCGACTAACAGATGAGGTCAGGCAGGAATCCCCATGGACTATGATGTTTGCAGATGACATTGTGATCTGTGGTGAGAACAGGGAACAAGTGGAAGAGAACTTGGAGAGGTGGAGGTATGCTCTTGAAAGAAGAGGAATGAAAGTCAGTCGTAGTAAGACAGAGTACATGTGTGTGAATGAGAGGGAGGCCAGTGGAACAGTGAGGCTACAAGGAGCAGAGGTCACAAAGGTGCAGGACTTCAAGTACTTGGGGTCCACTGTACAGGAAAATGGGGAATGTGGTAAAGAGGTGAAAAAGAGAGTCCAGGCAGGATGGAGCGGATGGAGAAAAGTTTCAGGAGTGATTTGTGACAAAAAGGTGTCAGCAAAGGTCAAAGGAAAAGTTTACAAGACAGTGGTGAGACCAGCTATGTTGTATGGTCTGGAGACAGTGGCATTGACAAAAAGACAGGAGAAAGAACTGGAAGTAGCAGAAATGAAGATGCTGAGGTTCTCCTTAGGAGTGACAAGGATGGATAAGATCAGGAATGAGATCATCAGAGGTACAGCACATGTTAAACAACTGGGAGATAAAGTTAGGGAGGCCAGACTGAGATGGTTTGGACATGTCCAGAGGAGGGACAGTGGGTATATTGGTAGAAGGATGTTAGAAATGCAGCTGCCAGGAAAAAGACAAAGAGGGAGACCAAAGAGGAGATATATGGATGCAGTTAGAGAGGACATGAAGGTAGTTGGAGTGAGGACAGAGGATGCAGAGGACAGAGTGAGGTGGAGGAGGATGACTCGCTGTGGCGACCCCTGAAAAGGGAAAAGCCGAAAGAAGAAGAAGAAGATTCTCCAAAGAAATACACATCGCAGTCTGAATGCCAGCACTTTAGAAGAAGATTGTTTAATAATGAGTAGAGATGGAGCTCCAGCTGCTTTAGTCAAATCTTTTAAATGATGTTCTGCATTATCTCATACCATAATGTCAGATCTGTTAGAGCTCGAAGCATTTGTTTAGGTGGACGCTCAGCTACTACCACAACAAACCTCAGTTCAATATCGGTAAAACTGACTTAGAGACGTGTTGACAAACTAACACACACAAACAGGCAAAAACATTGTCACCCTTGTGCCTTCTGTGGTGGGTGACTTGTGATCAAAGTCAAAAAGTCAAAGTCAACTTTATTGTCAAAACTGCAATATGTACAGGACATACACAGGATTGAAATTGCATTTCTCTCAGTCCCTCGGTGCAACAGTAACCATCTAAACACTAAAACATTTAATAAACACAAGCATAAAATGAGATAATAAAAGTGTAATACTGTCCTCAGTTTTTGCATAGTAGTATGAAAGTATGAAAAGTTACACCAATACTAAAACACTAAACATTTAATAAACATAAGCATAAAATGAAATAATAAAAAGTGTAATACTGTCCTGAGTTTCTTGCATAGTAGTATAAAAGTGTACAAAGTATATCTATAAAATAAAATGAAAGTTAAAATGAAAGTTAAAAAAAGTGTTTTTCATTTGCATCGTTGCACATTAAAATATAAAAATCTCCTTATATTTCCTGTCAGGTAAGCTCGGTGGCCAGGACTCGTTTGAAAGCATCGACAGCTTCGAGAGCTGCGACCGGCTGACCCAGTCGTGGAGCAGCCAGTCCTCGTTCAGCAGCCTGCAGCGAGTACCGTCGTACGACAGCTTTGATTCGGAGGACTACCCCGCCGCCCTGCACGGACACAAGCCCAAGGGCACCTTCAAAGACTACGTGAGGGAGCGCTCCGACCTCAGCAAGGACAAACCAGTCATCCCTGCAGCTGCGCTGGCAGGATACACCGGTAAGACTTCTAATTGTGGAAAAATGTTTTCAGACTTTAACAAGACAGACACTTCAAGTAATTAGAGGCCTTGCATTTCTTGAAGGGGTGTGAAATGCTCAAAGCCTCTCATTCTAGAGTTTTAAATTAAAATAATTTTATATTGAAAATGAAAAAGTTATGGACGTTTTGTTCACACCATGAAACTTCTTGAGTGGTCTTGATATGTTAGCACTTAGTGTTTTTAATGATTCTCAGCTACTATCAAGCTCAACATCTTTACAATTAACAGATGTGTAGTCATCTGTAAATTGTAAATTGTGCTGCTATTTAATATACCGTATTATCTTACGTTATTAGTGTTTAATGTATATATTAGATATTTTTAGCATATTGTTTAGTGTTTGTTTAGCATTTGTCTTAGTGTACCGTATTTCTCGGACTATAGGTCGCACCCGAGTATAGGTCGCATTGTCCAATTATTGCCAAAGAATTGGAAAAATCCATATATAGGTCGCACCTGACTATAGGTCGCACCTACGTCAAAATGTGGACCGTGTTTAGCTCTGCTGCAAATGTCTCTTCCACAGGAGCGCACAGCAAGGCTTTTAAGAAGATTAACACTTAAAAACAATTAATTGTTTGATAAAAAATTATAGCAAATATGTGTCTGAGCTGAACTTTTCTTTAATAAATGAATAATTTTAGCAGGATAAACACCTAAAAATATATTTGTTAGCTGACATTATTGTAAGAGTGTGTCTCAGTTTAATTTTTGTTAATAAATGATTACAAATCAGCTTATTTTATAAAAAGCCATATATAGGTCGCACCTGACTATAGGTCACAGGCCATGAAAAAATGATAAAAAGCAGCGACCTGTAGTCGGGAAAATACGGTATATCTTAGATCCTTGTATACTGTTTCTTTTTATATTTTATATTTTTGCTTTTTTTTTTGGGTGTAACTGAGACCCTGAGTACACAATTTTCATTCCACCGCACCACATGTACCACATGTGATGCGAATGACAATAAATAACCTATTTGGCTTTGCTGCTGCAGTACTCTTGAATCAAGTTGACTCTAGAAGATAATCAGTGGTAGATGTACATCCAGTGATTACTTTCAGAAAGTTTCATTGAATTTGTTCAGTGGTCCTTGATATATTTAACTAAGATTCAAGACAAAATAACAAAGACAACAAAAACATTACGGCTGCATTTTCACCTTCAGTAGTGAGCGACAAAAAAAAGCCAAACTGTGCAGAATAGGTTGAAATAAAACATTACTGATCATAATTACTCCGTCACTGTTGCTACTGTCTGCATGGTATTTAGGTAAAAGAACCAGTAACAGACATGTAGCCGTTTCTTTTTCAACACCCCTTCAGTGCACAGCTGTAACACACTTGTGGACGCTCTGCAGTATAACCCACATGTGGGAGTACTGTAGTGCACCACTTTTACACACTTTTTATCCCGGCTGCCCAGGTTAGGAAACAAAGTAGATCTGCTCCTGCCTCCTTTAGCGTTCTCACTTTGTGTGCCTTCACTCCTCATCTACCTCTTTATCTGCGGCCTGCATCTCAACCTATTTTTTCCAGGTCGTCCTAGCAACGCTGGTGAAATGAAGAAATTGTGCCTGCCACTGCATGTACAGCACCGGAGCTAAATTATCTCTTCATCTTCGCACTTGTGCATGCCTGAAAATAAAAGCTGCCTTACATATGTTCATTAGGTTCACTGAGATGTGAGTTTGCAAACTCTGAAGCAAGTGCACAATTTTAGCCTCTGCCTTGTTTCTCGTTTAAAACTAGCTGCTGCTGCCATCGCTGTTTACTCGATGTTCAAACTACACCTAAAGGTATGAAATCTAACAGTGAAAAGTTCATCTTAAACTATATGCACAATTTTAGCCTCTGCCTTGTTTCTCGTTTAAAACTAGCTGCTGCTGCCATCGCTGTTTACTCGATGTTCAAACTACACCTAAAGGTATGAAATCTAACAGTGAAAAGTTCATCTTAAACTATATCAAATATTGCAACTGGAACGAGTTTACTCCAGTAGTGTTATAGTTTATTGAAATGTGGGTCCACCAATACCATAGGTGTCGCATCAGTTATGTGAAGGGGACATGTGCCCCTCACATTTAATATACATTAATTTGGACCCTCCACATTTACCATGAAATATTAGTTCACCCAGTGCTGTTTCTATTTCTTCGTGAATTAATCCATTCCACTTGATAAATAGGAGAATATCAAAACATTAAAAGTCCACTCTGGGTTTTCCTGGTTACCTACAACAACTCAACACACCTCATGCAATGTTTCTCTGCAGTCACTTGGCATGGCAGGGAAGGAGGGGGAGACAGCTCTGTGTTGCACATTAGCTTAGCGCTATGCTAGTGCCAGCAGTTGTTGACCGGGGAGGCTAGGAAGCAAAGTGCTATGTATGTAGCATCTTAGCTAGTGCGTCTGTATTGCATGTGGCTAGCATAGTGCTATTCTAGTGCCAGCAGTTGTCAACCAGGGTGGTTAGGATGCTAGGAAGCAAAGTGCTATGTATGTAGCATCTTAGCTAGTGCGTCTGTATTGCATGTGGCTAGCATAGTGCTATTCTAGTGCCAGCAGTTGTCAACCAGGGTGGTTAGGATGCGTGAGAGAAGCAGAGTATTCTCTATTCACACAAGGAGAGCTGTTGGTCAGGCTACTACTTGTTGTTCCATGCTCTCTAAAATAGTTACTGAATCAAGTATTTATTTATGGAGGTGACCGTAAAGGCTGGTTTATACTTCTTGTCGCACGTCTTTTACCCCCCGTTGAGTGAAAAAAGGTTGCGCAACTTCCGTCTGCACTCCCGCTGCGATCCCCCAGTGACAGCTGTCTTGTACATGGCCCCCTGTAAGAACTGCGAGACGCGGACGATGCGGCTCGCAGCGTGTGATTGGTTCAAAGTTTGTGGGCGTTTTTTGTTTGTGCCTTTCAGCGCAAGCTGAATTTCATTAAAATATAACTACAGAAACTCCAAAAAAAAAATTGTGTTAGCTGAATATATATATATACATATATTAGTGCTTCTGAGTTAAATTTTTGTTAACAACTGATTACGAATCAGCTTATTTCAGAACGTAAATAAAGGACTAAATAAAGGTTGAATGAATGAATGAATGAATGAGTAAATAACACGAAGAGCGCACCCATCAGAGCATTTCCGCCTTTCAGCGCGAGCTGAATTTCATTCAGGGGAGGGCTGTGCAGTGCGAAAACGGCTTTCCAGAAGCCGGTTTTTGTTTTTGCTTTGACATGGATAGTTTTGAAGAGAAACTCGCCGAGGCGGTCCGGTCGGAGTGCGCGTGACATATGCAGTGGGAGGGAAGAGGGAGGGATCACTAAAATGTATCCCCCAGTCTTTTTAAAGTATAAACACTCAAATGTGGTCGGTGACACACACGTAATTACGTCATCGCTGGGCACTCAACGGGGGGTAAAAGACGTGCGACAAGAAGTATAAACCAGTCTTAAATGTTTAACATCCCGTTAAAATACACCAGAATGCAGGAAATGGTTTCTACTTTAATCAAAATTTTCTGGAGGAGGACCCCCAGACTCTCCCATCAGTCCCCTCCCCCACATTACAAATGCTTCTGACGTCAATGGGTCCACGCTGAATTCAAACAGTGCTCTGCTGAAAAACACCTGTAAATTGCCAGGTCTCTCTTGTAAATGAGTCCTCGAGGCTCAGTGGGATTAACCTGCCAAAATAAAGGTTGAATTAATAAAAAAAATGTCACACAACAAATGTGAACATTCTCACCAAAACTCAAATGTTTTTGGATACCTTTCATGTACATAGCCACTGTTTACCTGTTATCAGTCCCTTCGGCTGTTTTCATAGGCCAACAAACCCACTTGATAGCACCCATTAACAATTTTTGCTTACCGGTACATATTTTTACTTTAAAGACCCAGTAACCATGAATATGAGCAACAACAACAACAAAAAAGCCTAGATTGTATTGCTTTATTTGACATTTGTTCTGACTAGTCTTAATGAAGTTAATGAGTCCTTTAATACAGCTAAATAGTTTTATTTTCGTTTGTTTGTTTGTTTATTGCATTGTGTTAGCTGCCATATCACATATTAAAAGTAGGGGTGTTCTGATTCTAGTTTTCTTCAGCCTGCGCATAAATACTTCAGCTTGGGTACTTGCCGATACTGAGTACCAATACCAAGTAGTTAATGAGTTAAACCTTCCACTTGTTTTATTAAGGACACAGCCAACAGTCTGTTGTCTTAATATGACCTGTGTTTATCTTAAAGTGTCTCTAAACTTTGGGTATTTTTCATTTTTGGAAGAGGAAATGACATCACCAAGCATATAAGTGGTATAAGTCTGAGTACTTGAGGCTGATATTGGGCCACCACTGACTAAGCTAAAGCTGTTTTGGTTAAATACAGTACTGTATATATAACAACATAACTATAACATTATGCACAATCTTTTGCAATACTGTTGGTCTCATGAGTTGTGTTAGTGCTCAGCGAACGTGTTGAGGATGACTTTCAGCTACCACACCACTTTTTAGCTCAGTAGCTGTAAAGATCACCAACATCTCTGTGCAGGCTAAAGATGATTAGCTGCAGTGGCCATCTTGAAATGAGTTGGCTCCAAAAATTAAACAGATTATTTTCCAAAGGTTTCATTAAAATCTCTTTAGCGATTTATGCTATAATATGCATAGAGTAAAAACAAAACAAGCACACACATGATGACACGAGGAACATTGTCGTTCCACCACAACATATTTTTCACACAGTAAAGTTAGATTGTTAAACGCAGCATATTATTGGGACTTTTTCCAGGCCTGTTTAAATTATAGTCACACGGCTTAAGGATTGCCTGCAACAAAAGAGGGGAAACCCACGGCATTTTGCAAATGATGCGTACGTCAAATCTGATTAGGCTGACCCAGAACCAGCCTGCAGACGTCAACAGTTCATTTGGATGATTACTGGTTCAAATGCCACTCGTACAACAACGAGCCATACATTTGTAATGAACCATGTGGTAATCTATTCCTAATCCAATCATAATTAATTTCCTTAAGAAATGTATATCACCCACCGCCTTTCAATCAAATTTTTTTTTGATGTGCATACAAACTTTGAAATAATAATAATAATATAATAATAATGTATATTCCTGTCATCTGCGTATGTTCCCATACACAGACGAAATTCGTCTCTGCATTTAACCCAACCACCTACCAGGTGGTGCAGTGAGCAGCCCGAAAGCGCCCGGGGAGCTGGAGAAATAGGTGTGCACTCATAGACACCCCAAGCTGGGTAGTGGCCGGGGCGCGAACCCGCGACCTTCGGATCCGTAGTCAAAAGCCCTGCCACTAGACCATCTTGGCTCCTATATTCTCATACATGAGTATTTTTGCAGTGGTTTATGTGATATTCAGCTAACAAGAAACAGATTAGACTGAATAGATAATGGCAACATTTAAATAAAAGTTCTTGAAGCATTTTTTTTCTCTTTCTTTTAGCTCAGACTACATGTTAGTGATCACTCTCAGTTACTATCGCCCCAAAATCTAGGTCAATGTTTTTCACATTGTCTGATTCACATGCACTTTTGTGTTTTTTAAGTTCAGTTTGCTGTGGCAACCATCTTGAATCAGGGTGACTCCAAAATATCATCTTCTGTAGGTGTGCATCCAGTGATGACTTTCTGCAAGTTTTATTGAAATCAACTCTGTGAGTCACAAGCTATTTTGCTAACAGACAAATAAATGCATATACACACAGACACACAAAAATAATAACTTAATAAGATAGAATCCCGAGCTTCTCACCCAGATTAACCGAACTCAGAAATTATATAAAGTATCAAAAAGTAGATAAATTATATAATTTCTGAACAGACCATATATGTTCATTAAATGTTTAATGTTTTAGTTTTAGAGTTGGTGTAAAATTTCATACTCTTATACCACTATGCAAAAAAAACTCAGGACAGTGTTAGTTTTACTATTTTATGCTTATGTCTATTATTATATGTTTCAGTGTTTCAATGTTTAGATGTTTACTGTTGCACCGAGGGACTGAGAGAAACGCAATTTCGGTCCTGTGTATGTCCTGTACTGTACATATTGCAGATCTGACAATAAAGTTGACTTTGACTTTGACTTTGACTTTGATACTATATATATATATATACATATATATATATATATATATATA
>JBBPBX010049239.1:13304-25439 GCA_038048925.1 Garcialebias charrua
TATATATATATATATATATATATATATTAAAAAAACTATAGGTGAAACATTTCTCCAGCAGTTCAACACAAGTACATGCACCTTTTTCAGCCTACGACAAAGTACCGTATTTTCCGGTGTATAGGTCGCACCTTTTTATGTCTTTTTCAAGGCCTGCGACCTAAACACCGGTGCAACCTATATATGGCTTGTTATCACTTTCAGTGAAACAAAATTTTAAATCCAGCTCATTTCACAATTACGTTCATTTATTAAGAAAAAGTTCAGCTCAGACACATATTTGCTATAATTTTTATCAAACAAATAATTGTTTTTAAGTGTTAATCTTCTTAAAAGCCTTGCTGTGCGCTCCTGTGGCAGACATTTGCAGCAGAGCTAAACGTAGGTGCGACCTATCTAGGGATTTTTCCAATCTATTGGTGATAATTGGACAATGCGACCTATACACCGGTGCGACCTATACACCAGAAAATATGGTAATTTTTTTCCTCACTTCTTCTGACTTTTTATACAATAAAAAAGGGAAAGATTATAAAACGGAGGTTTGAGAGAGGCTGTTTGTAGAGATGGAGACACGTTTGGAAGAGAAGGTGAGCAAGGGAAAAAAACCTAAACAAATGAAGCCAACCTTGGAATAAAGAAACGTGCTTTATGCGTTTATGGTGTGTTTATGGTGTGTTTATGGTGGCCCGTAGCATCGCTCCGCTCGGCTTCCTGCCTCTGTCACCAGGGTGAACAGGTGACGCTCGCAGCTCGGCTCAGGAGTCAGATAAGGCTGCCGAGAGATAAATGAAGCTCCGCGTACATCTTTGTAGGTTTCCGGTGATAATTTACACCTCTGCGTTTAAAACGTTGCACTTTCAGCACGTCTGAAAAGATCTGGATTCTGTTCTTCTGTCTCTAAGCGACAAATGAAAACAGATCCCGGTATGTTCACATTGCACTCATTGATAATTTAGGTCATGTATCATGATGTTGAGGCACTAAATGGCCTCATTTATCTCCCGAGTTATTTTGTTTCTGCCACAGCTCTGGAAGCGTGCGGTGAATCAGATACATTGCCATGAATAGAAACGCTCCCACCCTTTCAGAACTCTGTTTCAATGAGGCCCTTGTGCATGACGATTGTAGCATATTTTTGGAAACTTTTTATGTGGCAGGGGTCGCCTGCATTCTAACGTGAGAGCACAGTGGGTTGGTGTTACCCTGATGTGGGCTGGCTGCTGCACTGGCTGACATCTGAGCATGAGCCGAAGCTCCGTGTGTGAAAGAGACGCTGTGTTGCAAAGCTGCAGCTTCTTTTCAAAACTCAAAAGTGGCTGTTGTCATGCACCCTCTTCAGTTCTGGCAGCAGAAAGTAAAAAAAAAAAAAAAAAAAAAGGTCTCTGAAATGCCATTTTCAAGTCTTCAGCCCACACATCTGTTTCCCTGAAAGCCTTTGGTTTGCGTTGTGTAAGGGCACGTTTGGTTTTCTTAGGCACTCGAGAGGTGAGCTTTGCTCAGCTCCAGTTTCTGCTGAGGCGGCGTGCGGCACAGGCAGGTGTGATTTCGACACGCGAGCCTCAAAAGTGTCTTGAGTTCTTGTGCGCACAGAGCAAACCGCACGATCAAAGCGCCGCTCCGCGAATCTAGTTCATAGACAAAACCAGCCCTTCTTTGTTCTGCTTTCCCTCCTTTTTCCATCGACTGTAATAAACTCTTTTATTAATGTTAAAAATAGGCTTCAGTGATTATCTGTATTCTTTTATTTTGGAAAAAGACCTCCCATTGTAGCACATCTGGGGACTTTTGTTCCCTAGATGCTCTGTAGAGGCCTAAAGGCAGCAGCTCGCAGTTTAAACCAGTGATTTCATCCGTCTGGAACTCACATACTGTTCAGGGCAGCTGGCAGGCAGCATGAGACCGTTGTATGGTGGAGGACTTTGGATCTTCTGTTGGTCTTCAACCTGACCCGCATTAGAAGGTTTATATATAAAGTATACAGTTAACATCCCTTATCTCTTTGATAGATTCTGCATCTCGGACACGCCTCAATTTAAACTTTAGATTTGCTGATGTAACGTCCTTTAAAGGAATCTTTAAAATCGTATGGTGATGCTGGTGGAAAGTTAATGACTAATTATTCCCTTTAGTTTTTGTAGATGGCTGTTTGAATGGCCTGTTTGGAGAGATGCAGTTTCATTCTGACCAAACAGTTTGAATGATCTCAAAACTTAAGTAACGCGGTGCCCTCATAAATAAACTCCTATCTGAAATATTTCATGTTGGTGTAAGCTTACATTATTTTATACATGTTTACACTACACTTATTTCACATTATGAAGTTATTCCTGGAGAATTTGCACAATATTGGAAGTGTTTCAGACAGCAACACAAGTGGTTAATCAGCTGTTAGCTTCTCTGTTTTCACTTGTAAATAACCACAAAGATTTTATAAATAACACACTAATGACAAACTGGTTCATAAACAGACAGGCTGGAGTTTTTTGTTTGTTTTTTAGATGTCGGAAATCTACCGAAATTTCCGAACAATTGAGCACACCTGAATCTTAAGGTTTCTTCCTCATGAGTGAGTTTTTTCCTTTCCACTGTCGCTTTCATGCTTGCTCAAGATGAGAGTTCTGTGATAGAGTTAAACTCAAAGCATTCTGCTTCTCAGATAAATAATGTTAAATTATATGATCCACATTCAGTGGGATCCTTACCTTCTTTATGTAACACAACTATTGTAGCCTCAGACCAAGATGGCGCCATTGTTTTAGTTTCTAGAGAGAAGCGATATGCTTCCAGTAGGAGTGGAGTAACAATATCTGTGAAACGTTTATAGAATTCATTTAGAAATCCATCAGGGCCGGGGCTCTTATTATTTTTAAGGGATGAGATAACATTTCTAATTTCTTCTTCTTGAATTGGCTTATCTAATTGTTTAGCAACAGAATCGGGTAATTCAGAAACATTTATATTTTGTAAATAGTCTGCTATTTCAGACTCATCACGGCAAGTGTCTGTGTCTCGGTATAAAACTTTGTAAAATTCTGCGAATGTTTCCGCAATATCTTTTGGTTTTTGGATGAATTTATTGCCCGATTTTAGCTTTTGAACTACATTTGAGGACTGTTGTTTTTTAAGTCTGAAGGCCAAAAGTCTACTCGCTCTATTTCCATTTTCATAATATTGCTGCTTGGCAAAACGAAGGTTACCCTCTATCTTTTCTGATAGCAAATCTTGGAGCTCTCTGCGTGTTTTATTCAAATCATTCAAAACCGTGGCTGTTCTAGTCTTTTTATGTTCAATGTCCAGGTCACGAATTCTGTCTTCTAAAGATTTCTGTTTGGCTATTTTTTGTCTTTTTTTTGCTGTCGTATAAGATATAATGCTGCCTCTTAAATATGCCTTTGCACAGTCCCACAAAATGATAGGAGATGTCTCCGGGGTATTGTTTAAGTCTAAATAATTTTTTAGGTCTGATTTAACAAACGCAATAAATTTCTTGTCATTAAGAAGAGAGGCATTGAGTCTCCATTGTTTAGACGGTGGGGCCCCTCCTATATTCCACTTAAGAGTTATTGGTGCGTGATCAGAAATTGTAATGGGCAGTATTGTGATATCCTCAATTCTGTATAATTCGGCTTTAGCAGTAAAAAAGTAGTCTATTCGTGAGTAAGATGCATGTCGGTTCGAGTAGAATGTAAAATTTCTTTCCTTTGGGAATTTAGATCGCCATACATCCACCAATCCAGCTTCTACAGACATATTTTTAAGCATTTTACCCATCTTTGTAACGGGGGTCTGAGATGCTGATTGCCTGTCAAGATTTGACATTACACAGTTGAAATCTCCTCCCATAACCAGTAGGCCGGAGCTGTATTCTGCAATCATATTGAAAACTGATTTAATAAACCCTGGAGCATCTTCATTAGGAGCATATACATTTACAAAAGAAACAGCTGTTCCATCAATTATCCCATTTACCAATATAATTCTACCCTCCCTATCCTTATGTACTGAGGTTTCAGTAAAGTTAACTTGCCTGTGTATTAATATAGCAACACCCCTTTTCCTACCAGAACCATGTGATGAGTAATAAACTTTATCAGCCCAAGATCTATTTAATTTTATATGTTCCATATCTGATAGGTGTGTTTCTTGTAGCAGTGCTACATCACTTTTTAATTGTCTGAGTTGCTGTAAAACTTTTTTCCTTTTGATCGGGTTATGCAGACCCTTCACGTTATAACTAGTTACAGTTAGTGTACTCATAATTGATTTATTATATTAGAGGCAGAGACGGCCATTTGACGGATAATACCAAACGTTTGGGCAAAATGGATGTTGTTCACCAAGCTTAACCATTAAAACAAGCATATTAAGGCTTTGTTGTACAATATTTGCAAAACTAAGATTCAAATGCTCTGATTTTTTAGCTTTAGTAAAATCCCTGGGGAACAGAGGGATCAAAACACAGCAAACACAACAAAAACAAACAAACAAACAAAAGTACATTGCAAAAATAATGCAAAGTAGTGGGTTTAAGTCCCTAGCCACTATAAAAGCAGCAACAAACACAGCCAATAGTAAATTGGGTGTGTAAAATGACAACACAGAGGTGGAACTCAGGCTCCTGCAGGAGAACATGTGTACTTTAACACATAGAAAAAAATAATAAAAAACCTAATTATGATCAATTATGACTTAGTAACTTGACCAGGTTAGAAATGTTTGTGTAACATACCTTTCAGACATACCAGTCTAAAGAAATGTCACCATCCATAGTCCCATTTAGCAATGAAACAGTGCAGCTACCTTAGATCAGGGTTGAGATCCAACGGACCTTGTTGTGCCATGTTGACACTCACGACTCGTTTACGTTTCAGTTCCAGTTGCTGCAGCGGGGATGGTCTTCCGTATGTAATCCATGGCCTTCTCAGGATCCTTAAACTCTTTACTGACCTCTTTGTAGGTGATTTTAAGTCTTGCTGGGTAGAGTAAACCAAAACGCACGTCGTTCCGTCCACGCAGAACTTTCCGTACCTCAGAGAATGCTGCACGCGCCTTGGCCACACTGGTGGTGTAATCCGGGAAGATTGAAATTCTTTTACCCTTGTAGGTCAGCGGGGCTTTGTCCCTGGCTCTCCTCAATATGTCAGCGGCGTCTCCATCATAATGCAGCTTGGCAATAATCACACGTGGTCTTGCTCCATCTCCCGGCTTCGTCAGAGCAGCTGTGCGGTGTGAGCGGTCGACTTTTACCTCTCGGTCCATCTGGAGCACTTCTTTAATCATTTTTGAGACCTCTTTAGGGTTGGTGGAGTTTGGCTGCTCCTCGACGCCGACTATACGAATATTTCCGCGCCTCATCCTCCCTTCCATGTCCTCGCACTTGTCTCGTATCTTAACAAGCTCGCTCTGAAGCTCGGTGACGGAATTCTGTAAAGTGTTTACTTCATCAGACCATGTGGACAGTCCCCCTTTCACATCTTCGACATCTGTTTCGATGGCGGCGATTTCTGCACGAATAGCGGTAGCGCTGCTAGCTAGTTCGGCCCTCACAGCCTGAATGTCTGCTCTAAGAGTAGTGAACTCTTCAGCTAACGCACTTCTCATTTCCTCCCTTATAATTTTGGAGATTTCCCCTCGTAGAGAGGAAATAATATCAGCTTTTAGCTCCTCGCTCATACCAGCACTCTTGGGTTGCGAGTCTTCGTCCTCTGGAGTGCGCTGCCTCGAGGTTCTGGTGTTAGCCGTTAGCTTTGCTGCGCTACCTTCGTACTTGAATTTACGGAGTTTATCAGCCATTTGTCGAGTGAGGTCCACTGGATCCGAGTCCGTTAAGGTCCTGAGTCCCTATTAATCCGATTTAAGTCACTGTTAGTGAGAAGTTGCGGTTTTAAAGACGAAAATGTCGAAGATCCTGCAGGAGCTCTGAAGTATCCGTCCTTACTCCATTACGGCTCACTAGCGCCCCCCGTACCTGCTTTATTTGTAGTGGAAACCTCCAATGCAGATTTCAAACTACAGAAATGGGTTAGAGATCCACAGAACAAACTTCCACAGAACAAGCTTGAGATGAAAATGAGAAAACTCTAAATGTTTGGACTAATTAGATGAGCCAAACAGGCAGACACGCCATTCATACCATCAGTATATGCTAAGCAGATATATATGCACTCTGGTTCTCTTGAGAACAGCGAGAAACTACATCATCCAAGTGTGGCGTTTTATTCACGGACGGACGGACGGACGGACGGACGGACAGACGGACAGACGGACGGACAGACAGACAGACAGACAGACAGATACTTTATTGATCCCAAAGTAAATTATATGGCAATCTGTAGCTCTCATTCATACAAAAAATATTTAATATTAGCTAATGAAGTTTTCTTTCACTTGTTTTTTCTAGAGAACAATATGTTTTGTAGCCCTGAAAAACAAAAACAAACCAACAAAATAAAACTGGTCCAATAATTAGCCTAGATTTGGCAATAATGTTTACAATCCTCTATGCGCTAAGATGGTAAATGGACTGTACTTGCATAACGACTTTCTATCTTATCATTATACTCAAAGTGCTTTACATTACAATCTGTGCCCTCATTTACCCATTCACACAGCACTCTACTATGTCAGTACAAAGAATATTCAGAGCTGTATTACACTCCTACACCGATGGTACCAAGGACATTTCAGCAAGTGACTGGAATCGAACCCCCAGCTCCCACATTTGGAGAACGACTGCTCTAACCACTCAGCCACAGCCGCCCAGACTGTAATAAATAGTAACTTTTTTTAAAATGTGACAGAATATATCTACAGAAATGTAAGACTGCCTCTAGCTATCAGATAATACATTTGTGACCCCCACCACCCACCACCACCATCATCATTAGTGGTTCCAAATAAATCCTCACTTTCAAACTAATTCTGACAGTATGTTGTCTGAAAATATTTCAACAGCAAAATACTTAGAAAAATTGTAGGCTGAGTGTGACAAGTCTGACACCTCTCAGACCACTAGAAGCATGCCTTCATTATGGGCATGTTCACTAATGGAGGTGTTTGTAGCATTTGTTAGACAAGCTGTAATTAGCAGGAAGAAACATTACCAACAGCATTCCTTTAGAATCAGACAAGAGTGAGGCTGGCCATTACATTTTATGTTATCTTATCCAGATGAGTTATACAAAAATCAAACAGCATAAAAATTTTGCCACAGTGCATTTACCTAATTTTGTTAATTTCTTTGACCATCAAATGGAACTTGAAATGGAGGTATACTGCAACCTTCTTCTTTTGGCTGCTCCCTTCTTCAGGGGTCACCACAGTGAACTATCAGGCACGAAGTTCGCAATTGTTTTTACACCTGATAGGATTTTTCCCATTGAACCTAAAATAAAATTATTCACACAAGACAACAAAGTGAGATTTTGAACAGCTCTTTGCAAAGAGGGAAATCCACCATGACCAGGGCATGGGCGTAGCCAGAATTTTTTGAGGGGCGGTTCGTTTAAAATAAATGTGGACCTTGTCAGATAAACATGCCTCAATAGCTCAGTGGAAACAGTGTTAGGTTGCTATTTCAAACCTTATGAGTTCAATTCCCACATGGTACAACATTTTATTTTATTTTATTCATTCCAGATTAAAAAAACACAAGAAAACTATTTACAAAACAACAAGAAATAAAACAATACATGAAATGAAAGGAAGCAAAAGAAGAAAGTAATCTTATTATATCTACCCCTTCTCAAACTAATTTTTTTTCAAACACTCGATTCAAACAACTAATTTTACGTTTGTCTTTTATTGGATAAAAAAAGGAGTTAATATGCCTGTTAACACATTCTACTTTTTTATCCAATAAAAGAGTGTTTGAAAAAAATATGTTTGAGAAGGGGCAGATATAATAAGATTATTTTCTTCTTCTGATTCCTTTCATTTCATGTATTGTTTTATTTCTTGTTGTTTTGTAAATAGTTTTCTTGTGTTTTTTTATCTGGAATGAATTTTAAAAAAAATGTTGTACCATGTGGGAATTGAACCCATAAGGTTTGGAACAGCAACCCAACGCTGTTTCCACTGAGCTATTGAGGCATGTTGCTATATCTTGGTCAACTTCTCCTTTAAAGAACACAAGAAAACTATTTAAAAAAAAAACACAAGAAATCCTCTTTTTCCTTCATTTCATGTATTATTTCATTTCATGTTGTTCTTTCTAAATAGTTTTCTTGTGTTCTTTAAATCTGGAATGAATAAAAAAAAGACAGAACGTTGTACCATGCGGGAATCGAACTCATGATCTTTGGGACGGAAGGCGAACACGCTACCCACTGACCTATTTAGGCATGTTAGAATAGCTTGGTCAACTTCTCGTTTAAAAGTGGACGGTTTGTTGTGCGCTGAGCGTGCCAAACAAAACCTTTTTCTGTGCCTCTCTACGTCACTCAGAAGTGTCTCCAGTTCACAGTCCGTGAAGTTACTCTTTTTTCCACGTTTCGACATGATTTGCAATAGAGCAAAGACGACATTCCTAACGTGCAGGGCATATTTAAATGAATTTGCATATTTATATGGAGGCGTGTCAAAGGCGGAGTCGGCCACTCTCTCATGTGCGCTCAATTCCACGTTGATTGTGATGTACAAAAGGAAAGTGCGTGGATTGCGGCGTACGCACAGTTTGATACATCTGGATTTTTTTGTGCGTACGCAGTTTTCTGGATTTGACCGTACGTCACTTTTCAGTAAGAAATCCACGCAAATCTTTGTACATGAGGCCCCTGGGGATGACAATATGGAGCAGGTAAGAGTGGGAGGAGCAGAAAAAAAAATTAAGCTGAAAATAAGCTAAAAATTAAGAAAGGAGCTTAAGTTACCAAAAAGAAGTGTAGAGGTCACATTTTTGCTGAATTAGGCTAAAAAAAGTTTAAATTATTGCTAAATCTAATTCTCGTAATCTCGTTTTCATCACATGTACAGTACCACATGCGGTACAAATGACAATAAAGACTCTCTGACTCTCTGAAAAAATTGGAATTAGCTGAAAAAGCTAACATTAGCATAAACAGCTAAATACTTAGTAAATGACCGAAACTAGCAGAAATAAGCTGAAAGGATAATAGCACACTGAAATTAGCAGAAATACTTTATTTTGGTTGAAAGTAGCAGAAATTAGCACAAAAAAAATTAATTTATTTGAAAACAGCTGAAATTAGCAAAAAATGCTAAACTAAACAATGCTACCTGAAAAGATAGAACAAGTTGAAATTGCCAGAAGAAATCAGAATGAATGCCGGAAAGAAAAAAAAAGAAAGATGCTTAGTTACCAGAAAGAAGCGTAGAGGTCACATTTTCACTGAATTAGGCTAAAAAATGTTTAATTATTTTTAAAAATGTAAAATTAGGTGAAAAAGGTAACATTAGCATAAACAGCTAAATATGTAGAAGCTGAAATAACTGAAACTAGCAGAAATAAGCTGAAAGGATAATAACACACTAGTTGAAAGGGTAGAACAAGTTGAAATTACCAGAAGAAATGAGAATGAATGATTTTCTACAATTAGGCTTAAAGAAGCATAAATGAGCACAAATAAGTGGAAATTATCTGAACAATGCAGAAATTAGCACACATAAAAATGCTGAAAGTAGCAAAAAAGGCAAAAAGAAGCTTAAATTACGAGACACAAGTGAAGAGAACACATTTAGATGAATTAGGCAGAAAACAGGGTTGACATGAAGACAAACAATATGGAATTGAAAAAGTTTAAATTAGCATAAAGCAGCTTAATTGTAGCTGAAATAGCAGAAAAAGCTTAAACTAGCAGAAATAAGCTGAAAGGAGCATAATAACTAAGTTAGCATAAAGAAGTTAGAAGAAGCACAAAATCGTTGTAGTTAGCAGAAATTATCTAAAATGATCACAAACAGCTGAAAGTAGCTGGAAAAAAGTTTGAATTTGCACAAGCAAGCTGAAAGAAGCTGAACCTGAACAAAATGTGAAAGGAGCAGTAAAAGGTTGAAAACAGATCTAAAGATTTGAAGGATGTAAAATGAGCTCAATTAATTTTCTATTAGAAAAAAGTGGCAAAAAAGATAAATAGTTCAAAAAGCTAAAGTTGCACCAAAACAAAAAGTCATAGCAGGATTGTCCTGAAAGAGATGAACGATTTGATTTATGATTTGTTGAAATAGCACAAAAAATATGGGGAACGAAAATGCTGAAAAACGTACAGCCTATGTGTACATTTTTCATGTCCTACCTATGCTGTTTTTTTTTTTTTTTTGATGCCTCAAATTGTGCCCTTTCTAGGACAAGGTGTAAGAGTTCTTTTTTTAATACCGTCTCTCCTCATATTTGCTTCCCTTTTCTCATCTAAGCAAAATTATTATTCTGAATAAGAATAAGAGTGCCACACTTTTTTTTTATAATAGCAGCTTTGTGCACTACGTCCATCTTTCGTACGACTGTACGTACATGTTCTCGTTGTAGCTCGTTGCAATGATAATAAAGCTGATTCTGATACAGAAGAAAAATGGATTACAATAGTGTGAATGTTTCATAAGTGTTGAAAATAATCGCAAGCAAACACAAACATCACAAATCACACAGACATGACAGGTCACACCACCATATACTGTATATGTAAACCAGTGACATGCGGTCAGGGGAGGCAAGTGAGGCCGTGCTTCACCTGTCATCATGGAAAGAAAAAATTTAAATTGAAAAAAAAATGTAATTATTTTATTTATCCTTTGATTTGTACTATAAACTTATTTTACTTAAACCTAAACAAGTTTTAAGTTATTTTTTATTCAAAATCACCAATTTTTCTTATTTATCGTTCAAATACTGAGAAGAGACATGTGCAGAGGCACCAGGCAGCTGCGCCTCACCAGGGATTGTGCAATCACTCGGTTGACTGTGCTGCATGCTGCAGTGAGCCCGTATTCCTGCCCCTTTTATGTCGCTATTAAAATGTACAAATACTTTTGCTAAATAAACTTAATTTCTATAGTTTAGCTGGTGAATATAATGTATAGTGTTTTTGTCTAAAACTGTATGTGTGTGTAACGTGTTTCTTGTGCTGAGCGATCATAAAACGGATGAGAAAAGGTGCCAGGTGAGGCATGCAATTGTCCTACCTCATCGAGGAGGCGGGGCTAGTGAGCCCAGGGTTTCTGCTTGCGCCTCCTCTGCTCCGCTGCAGAAGAAGTGACAGATTGGATCCTGATTAGCTATAATTTCTCAATGGATTTAAGTTTAACATTTAACACTAGAGTGACTGAATTTTCAAGATCCTGAGGACAAACCCCCTCCTTCTCCTCAACAATTTGTAGGCCATTAACTGCCTTTTGTTATAAATATGCGTGCAAATAACTCAGACACACCCACCACACCAGACTGCATTCCAATGTTTCCACCAGGTAAGTAAGACTCTGCTTGCACTTCCCCCCTTAAGGCCCCAATATACCTGTTTCTTTTGCCTCACGCCGCTGGACTGGCGTGTGCAGCGTGCAGGCAGTTCATATATAGTTCTGTGCAAGCGCAGCTCTCTGAGTGCAGGCTCCAGCAACTGCAGCCGTGCGGAGCAGGACAAATTGAGGTTGCTGATTGGTCATTTGCTGACACGCGAGGCAGTTTATCAACGCGCGCGCGTAGGCGTAGTAAAATTTGACCTTGGCGCGTTCACGCCCGTGATCAAAGGCTTTTGCCGCGGCGCTCCCGCGGCGCTCCCGCGGCGCTCCCACGGCGCCGAGCGGCGTGAGGCAAAAGAAACAGGTATATTGGGGCCTTTAGTCAGAAGAGAGGCCCTGACCTGAATTCACACATAACAGACCCTGAAGTTATCTCACAGTTGCGCATTTTGGGACATCCATTGAACAGAAAGGTTTGTCTGCTCCAGAACAATTTTATGCATAAAATTGTCTTATTCTGCTGTGCTGAATATCCTGTAACCTTGATGTTCTGTCAAATAAATTATTTTGCTTAAAAGTACTGTCTCTCTCCTTTTCATTCATTCATTCAATTCATTCAACCTTTATTTATACAGGCTATCCTCGTTGAGCCACGGGGACTCATTTACAAGAGGGACCTGTTTCACTCACACCCAGGGTCAATTTTGGAGTTACCAATCAACC
>JBBPBX010049240.1:0-25439 GCA_038048925.1 Garcialebias charrua
TACTACTATTTGGTTGAGGGGCCTTTCCTGTAAGCAGTAGAATTCTCCTTTTGTTCTTATGTAATGCACCAGGTTTTGTTTTAGGGTCTCGTCCACGACACCGGGGTTATTCTCTCTAACCACGTTCTGAACGTGTTGGTGCCAGGTCTCAAACCCATGACCGTATGGGAGAATGGTAAACTTCAGTTCTTTTGGGGTTTTCTTGTCTGGTTCGGGATCTGTTGGTTTTGTTCCTCCCTCCCCAGGTTCATCGTCCGTAGTTTCAGGAGATCCTGTTACGGAGTCATTTTCAGGTTCCATCTTAGATGTCTGTTTCCTTTTTACTTTGTAAGCTTTCATTTTAGTCAACTCCTCCTCATACTGGGGGAGTATTTTGATTGCTTTTGCCTCAGGAGATACGGGGGAACAGGCTATTCCCGATACCTTAGCCACCCTCTTTACGAGAGGGTCATACTCGGCCGAGGGACTGTGTAACATTATTATGTTTAGGCCATAAGGGGCCTCAAGCCGCTGTGCCCACCATTTTAGCCATGTTCTGGGGCCAGCTGTACGTGTCATAAAGCCTGGGTCTTTTATTACCATTATCTGACGGCCTTCTACTAACCCAGGACTACAGAAGATACCATTGTCTGTTACTTCCTTGGCAAGGTAGAGCCCTAACTCCACCTCACCTACTTTTATGTGGCCTCTTCTATATCTTATTTGAAGATTGTAATTCCAAGTATGAAACCCCTGGCCGTACGGAATTATTTCTATCGGAATCTCATTCTTTGGCTCACCTCCTGTGTCCGGTTCTTGTCGGTTCGGATCGTCCGTTTTGGGCGGATCCTCAGTCTTTGCTGTTGCTACTGGTATAGGGTTTGGTCCAGTTGGATCGTTTTCTGTGGACTGGTCCTCCAGTCCTGTTGGTGCCGTACTTTCGGCCATTGTTCGTTTTTGTCGTCTCGAGTTTGTCTGTTTTCAAAGCCGACTGACTTTATGTCCCTGTAACTGGGATGAAAACAGACTTGCCGCTAATCTTACTCCCGATCTGTGGTCAGCAGATCACGAATAAGCCCTTTTTACCCCACCCACTGCTGTGGAATTAAGGGGCACTTAGCTGATAGCTTAGACCAGCCGACTACAACTTCTCTACTCTAAGAGGAGTCGTTTTTCTGGCGCTTGTCAGTCCTTTGACGCACGCCTTGTCTCTTGGGAGTCTTTATTCATAAAGAGGGTCCCTTCGTGGTCGCCATGTTTGCTTATCTGAATAATCAGCGAGGTAATCACAAGGTGCGTGACACGCCCTCACTGCAGCCTACCTGTTAACAGGGTCTACTGAACCGGTCCCGGAGTTTGGGTATTACCTTGAACTACGTGGGACAGCTTCCGACTGAAGGCTGTCGATGGGAGAATTCATCTGGACTATTCACCTCCTAGCTTCCACAAGCCACACCCCTTTTTCACCTTGCACCTCCCTCTACCTCAGCAGCCGGGGACCGGAGGGTTTAGTACAAGGCAACTCGTGTTAACGGAGGCTTCTCCCGTGTTTAAGCTCGCTATTGTTACTGATCCAGTTAATTTTAGGATCCAGGAGATCGGACCCTGGGGTATTGTTTTAATATAACCTTAGGTGCTAATGTTTAACCTTTTAAAACCTCCTAGTATTTGATGTTATCATTGTGAACCAAACTTACATTTCCATGGACAAGTGGGTGATGAATAAAAGTCAAGAATTTTACGTTTTGTTTATTTTAATTAATTATTTTGCAGGGAAGGATCAGCGTTACAGCATAACAGTACAATTAATTATTACGATTATAGGTAAAGGAAAAGTATTAATTCACCAAACAATCTTAAGACTCGATGTTAAGCTGCTCGATCTGCACAGAGTCCTTGAGGAGGTTCTTTTCTGGAGTCCAGGCTGGAGAGACTCGGAGGGTCATCTCATTGATGTCACACAGTTAACACTTCCAATACCCATCCAGTCTTATGGACCAGAATTAGAGCGCTTGATCATAAGAAAATTCCTCATCCAGCTTTATGAGCTAGAGTTTAGAGTACACTCTCACATTTCCATCTCATCTGATTTTAAGAATCAGAGTTAGAGTGGTCTTTTGCAAACACACGTCTCTCCTGACCTTAAGGATCAGGGTTTAGAGTTTTACTTAAAACCTTACCCAGTGGATGTATCTCCCCAGAGCCCTCCGGATTATCAAGCAACCTCGAGCAATTAAGTCCCTAAGATAATTGAATTGTCTATTTGCTTCCGCTTTATCCGCATTTAATTTAATTTGATTTAAATCTAGCTGAAGACCTGATTCAGGAAGGTGTCTTGCAGGCATTCCTTTTTCTTCCTCGAAGTCCCTGGGGACCGAGAAGGAAAACCTGAAGCAGTCGCCTTCAGTCCCTGGGGACTGAAGCTCACCTCTGACTCCCTGCTGGTCTGATCTGAAGAAACAAGTTTTGCTTCGTCCTGGCTGTCTGGGTAAAAACTATCCAGTCTTTCCTCAAAGTTTGAAAATGAAAGAAAAGAAGTCTCTCCATAGGACGCTTGCTTCCTCCTGTCAGCACGGAGTCGATCTGAACCACGCTTTGGGTCTTCAGTGGAGCAGGTCAGCTCCAGTTACTCGATGTCTGATGTACAGCTCCTCGACCGCATCATGACGACTTCGGACAGCCCGGTTCTGAAGGAACAGGGCGTTTAAATATAAATCTTAGTCCCGCCTTCT
Organism: Garcialebias charrua; assembly: GCA_038048925.1. Classification (NCBI taxonomy): domain Eukaryota; kingdom Metazoa; phylum Chordata; class Actinopteri; order Cyprinodontiformes; family Rivulidae; genus Garcialebias; species Garcialebias charrua. The sequence continues at coordinate 2,712 of JBBPBX010049240.1, forward strand.
CCCTAGGAGGAGGGGGATAGCTAGTCTGTGATTGGCTAAGTTTGCTTGCTTTGTCAATCTCTGGGCAGAGCTGCTCTATTCTTGCAATCTCTGCTTGAAGCTACATGATCCCTTATTAGGAAATGAATTTGCTCTTTTTGCTCGAGGCTGGATGATTCACCAGGGCCGGAGGTTGACACAACTCCGGTCAGTTAGTTACATCACTTTTTCCAGTAAAGTGTTTGCAAGTTATACTTTTCAACATGTGTGTTTTGCAAGAGACCACTTTTGTCACAAAACCACCTTTGAAACATAGTAACACATCATTACAATTGCTATCATAAAAATGATTAACTCTCTATCATAATAAAGTCACATTGAATGATTATATTGGTTAAAACCATATCTCACTTGATTATATTAATTAAAACACATCTACCATGATTATTGGTAAAAATCATATATCTCATGATCGTATTGATTAGAACAAGTTACTTATAAAAACCAATCAAGGTTAAACCAAGTTCAGATAAAAACATTTTAAAGTTAGAACAAGTCTTTTGCCTCATGTTTTCTCCCTCCTGCTCTCTGCTCCTGTTAAAATGTTCGTGTATGAATTAGAGGATGTGGCTGCTTGCTTTTAGGAAGTGACTTTCTTCATGCCTTTCACAACTCTTAACTGTTAAACTTAAGACATAGTTAACTTCTCTTAACTTCATCTTGACTTTATGACTACAGTTTCTAATATTCAGATTTTATAGGCTTTTCTAAGGTTTTTAAACCATCATTCTCTTTCTATCTCTTTGCGGTTCTCCCATGTGCTCAATCTGCCTGTCTGTATGAGCGGGCGAGTGTGTGTGTGTGTTTACTCATGGGGACTCATTGTGGCTTTCTACAAAACGTCTTTCACAACCTGTTCTTCGGTAAACCTTAAGACATAGTCAAACTTCTCTTATTTATTCTATCTTTTTCCTCTGGTTCTTTTGTGTTTCTTTGGGCGCGCCTGTGTGTGTGTATGGATGGGTTGCTTGCACTAGCTGTTTACCTATGGTGGTGTGCTATCATAAGGCTCCTTCTGTGTTAAATATTCCTTACAGCTGCACCTTTAGAGCAAGGTCCGATAAGTACAGAATACATCTTTTCATGAGTTGCACCATAACAATGCTGTGTGTCGGTTTGAATTCCAACAATAACTTCACCTTACTCGACAATATATATATATATATATATATATATATATATATATATATATATATATATATATATATATATTATATGACAGAAAGAGAGACAGATATTCGCGCTATATTTATCTGTTGTTGCAAATAACCAACCGGAGACAGATGGCCAAGCGTTCTTCAGCTGGGATCGCGCGCCTGTAGTTGGTGTCCTGGTAGGTGATGCGGGCACCAACACGAGACAGCAGGTCGTCAAACTGGGCACGGTTGAGACGGAAGTACCGCTGAAAGCGCTGCTCGTCCATGCGCAGCTCCTGGATTAAATGGTGAAACTCCCCGAATTCAGAACGCCTCTGAATAGTTTCGTGAACCCAGACACGGCGCCTTGCACGTCTTCGGCGTGCCACTAGCAAACATATTAATAAAGCTGCCTCCACATCATCCGCCATTTTGAGAACAGACGACGACAACAACAACACATCAGACCGGAAAGAGAATCACGACGCTCCTCCCACACCCCGCCCCCACGACGCCGCTGCCACGAAGCCGCCGCAACACTACAGTTTGGACACCAGGGGGCAGCGCGTCCACTTCCGTGCGTGAGGAGCGTTTTCGGAGGTCAAAACGCTGCTGGTGTGAGCACACCATTATGCCTCATCCTCACCTAAAGCATATCGCGCTTCCAAAAATCTCCAAACGCACTGTACTGGCTGCTTGTCAACAGATGACTGTCCTCATCTAACGTGTCTGCAGTGGGAGGAGGAGCGTGTTGGTCCTCTTCCGGTGGTGTTTGTTTATTTCCGGTCTCAGAAAAATGGCGGACGCAATACGAAGAATTGCCTTGTTGTACTTAATCTACAAAGCAGCAACACGCAGACGCCGTGCACAACGACGATTCTGGATTGGAGAGGCGTCATGAATTCGGTGAATTTCACCATCTGATCCAGGAGCTGCGCGCAGACGAGGAGCGCTTTCAGCAGTACTTCCGTGTCACCCGCGCCCAGTTTGACGACCTGCTGTAAGTTTCTCCTCCATGTTTACCTGTTTACATGTTGCGTGATCACATGGCAGAGTCTCTCCTGATTGGTCCTGATTGTTTGCTGCTGAGCAGCGAGCTGAAGCGAGCTGTGGAAGCACGGCATTCCGTGCTTCCACAGTCGCTGCTCGGATGCGACGCGGGAGTGGGAAACAGCTGCTGTTCACTTTCGCGCTGCTTGTATGCTGTAGATGCGCCGCGACACGACCCGCTGCTCCAAGATGCGCGTCCCTCATAGACTTTCAATGTAAAGTGGCTGTTTCGGCTGCGCGAGATGCGTGCGGTGGGGATCCAGCATTACAGCAGCTGATAGTTGAGTCAGAAGGAATTCTACATATAAATAGTTTCCACAGCACTGAAATGGTAATATATTAGTTAATGTTTCTAATAATTATTCAACATTAATTTATAGTTTAAAAAATTAGTCCCTTTTAAAATATCTGTTTTTTATCCAGAGTCCCTTTTAAAATATCTGTTTTTTTATCCAGAGTTTTGGGCATCTTTAACTACTTTTTATGGCTCGACATTATATCTATTTTTTAACACCAAGAACACAGTAGAAATAGCCTCTCAAACATTACTGATACCTGCACATTTGAAGCACTATGGAATGGCTAATGGCTAATCAATTGGCTAAAGGACTTAAAAGAAAATGTCACTTGGGAGCATATTTCCATTGTATTCTTTGTTCATTTGTCACAGTTGACAGGAGTACTTAGATTTCCAAGGCTTGCTGCACCTCAAAGCTGGTCCTCGTCCTCCCACATTCGAATGCTGATGCAGAGAGGGTTTTTTCGGTGGTGGGCCTCAACAAAACAAAGACTAGGAATAGCTTGGCACTAGATGGTACCCTCTCCTCCATCATGGCTAGAAAGATGGCTGATTTGGAGCCATGCTTGAAGTGGGAGCCGTCATCTACAATCATCAAGGCCTCTAAGAAGGCCACAGGCCTGTACAATCAGTCACACAAAATATGAGACTTGAGGAATTCCAGCTGTTCCCAGCTTTTTGTGTGAACACAGTTCAAAACACTTAAAATTCAATTGTTTACAACTCATCTGCTTACCATTTAGGCACTGTATTTATATGTTTTGTTGCTGTTTTGCTGTTGATATGTACATTTTCTGCTAAACCCACTGGAAAATGAAGAATGTCTCTAACTTTCCTCTTGTCATTTTTGACTAAACCTACATCATAAAATGCTCTTCATACAATGTACAGTAACAGTTAAAACACAGTCAAAAAGGTGGTAAATACTAACATTTATGGAGGACTTACTGACATTATTAGAAATAAAAGCAGAAATATATAAATAGACCATTAAATGAATACTGTATATGCACTTAAAGTTTAGTTCAAAACAAAGCAAACAGGAAAACACCTGTGCTTTTGTTTTAAACTAAACCTTAAACTAAACTGAGGTAGCACAGACATCTGCATGTGGATTCTGCTTTATCCTGTCTGTTGATCAATAGGAGAAGAGCTGATCCAGGAAAGGTTTCCTTTTTTATTTAATTGGTGCATTTTAAGTTATTTATTGGTTTTTATACACTGAAAAAAGAAATACTGCATATTACTTAATTTTATTTGTGTAACGTTTTTACACTTAAAAATATTAAGTTAATTTGAATGCCCTGAAATTGGTTATGATATACACATGAGTAATAAGTAAATGTATATGATATTTTCAATTATGTTTGAATGAACTGTTTAAGCAGAAATACTGAAAAAAATGAGTAAATGCAACTAAAAATATAATGTGAACTAAATTAAAAACCTGAGTAGAAACTAATAAAGAAAATAAGTAAATATAATTGAAAACATCTGTAAGATATAACTGCTAATTTTTAAATGACTTACTTAAAAAAATGTGTTGTAACTTTTTTTTAAACTTTATTAACTAAAAATATAACGTGAACCAAATTAAAAACCTGAGTAGAGACTATTAAAGAAAATAAGTAAATATAATTGAAAACATCTGTAAGATATAACTGCTAATTTTTCAATGACTTACTTAAAAAAACGTGTTGTAACTTTTAAAAAAACTTTTATTAACTACATTTGACAAAATTCAGTAGAAAAAGAATCAATCAAGAATCAAGAATCAAGAAGGTTTATTAACATTGCATCAATTTTCATCAATACAGCGTAAATATGTAGTTGCAGCATCCAGGAGAGAGAATGAGTGCAATAAGCTGCAGCTCAACAAAGCACATGACATGTTTATCAACACATGATATGTTTATCAACACATGATATGCTCTTAGCGCGGCCAGTCCCAATCTGTCCCCAGATGAAGGTCAAAAGCAGGAAAACAGGCAGAGACACGGGGATTCACAGCATTGATATTAAAAAAAGATGAATCACATTTTGTCTTCAAGACACCGCGTGATCCAGTAAAAACCATATCAAAAAGCACATTTAGTTACAATAACAAATGGAGATACGGCAGGCAAGGAGATAAGTCTGTGAGTAATTTCAGACAAACACAGAGTTCAGCAGATGTGCAGCTGGGTGTTATCTGAGGCTTCACAGAAATCTCTGGGGAGGGGGGGGGGGACTCTTCAGCTCCACACTCCAGGAGAATGGCTTCCCACAGCTTACTTTTCAAGGACATGTGCAGAAGCCAGATAATGTTCTTGTTTGTTATCCAATAGACCACAGTGTTCTTTTCCACTGCCGCCTTCAAGTCTGTGGTGCTGTTTCATGGCCGAAAGAAATCCAAATATGTGGTTCTGCTCCGCTCCGCTTCATGAACTTCCATCTGTCCCTTGATTGATCCGGGGTGGCTGTAAACAAGTCCCAAAACGGACAGCAGGTGCGCGGTGGTCCACCACTGCTCCAAGCGAGCGATTGAGCTCATACAACAGCTGGGATGAGGAGCTCACGGCCCGGTTCAGAGAATTTTGCTGATCAGGTAGTGCCGACAGCGCGCTGATAGCTGCCGAAGCCTCCCTCAGCTTCCAGTAACAAACAACTCCGCTTACGCCAAAAAACAGAGCAGTTGCTACCAATAATCCAATAATCCACAAATCCTCCACGTCTTCGACACTTAAGACGGTCAGACACATGGGCTGCCACTGACCCCACGAGTCCATCACGTATCCAGCCGCGTGTGTGTCGGAGGGACAGACAGCTTCTCCTGGCACGGTCCGCTTCGTGGAAAAAATCTTATCCATTGAAGAAACAGCCCAATTTATTAATTCCATATTGGTTCGAGTGAGCGCTGAAGGGTCGCAGACGAGACGAAAAGCAAGCAGGGAGTAGGAAAAACTTAGGGAGGGAAGAGCAGAAAGATATGCGACCTGCCTTGCCGAGTGCCGGAAGAAAAAAAAAAAAAGCCCAATATATCACAGAACATGAACACTTTTATTTTAAACAGTCTTCCTGCATAAAATCACATTTCTTTCTAAAATCTATAACTACCACAAGTTTTACTTCCTGATGTATATTGCACAAAACCAAAAAGTGCTCTTTTAGGGCTTTTTGTCCCCAACCCTACTACAAAACACATTACAACAGGGTTACTACTCAAGTGTTCTTTAAATCTGTTTTGACATCTGAACTATTACCGTACCAACTGTCTGTAGTACTCTGGTAGACACAATTTAGAACATTTGAAGTTGAACTAAACTAAAATGCTTCTTACCAAATCACCCAAAAAAAAAAAAAATACTACATTTATGTAGTTTGCATATTAATACCAGGCATTAACTTCTTCACACTAAACCCATTTGTGGCTAGTAAAAATAAAAAAATAAAAAATATCAGAAGATGCAGTATAAAAACCTCTGCAGCATGTATGAAATCACATTTAGGTATTAAAACATACTGTCTAAATTTTATGTTTTCTTAAACCACTGGAATTTCTAAAAATACAAGAACAACTTTCTCCTTAGAAAGTAGAACATTCAAATAACTGTGTGAACTGTCTTTAAACTCTGAATTCAAAATTGAATGCCTCATACCACACATAAATGATCTAGTAAACAACAAAATGCATATCAATGCAAAATAAATAAGTGCAATTAGAACATTAGATCACACAAATGCATTTTTAGGCTTCCGTGTAGACTATTAGGCTGTATCTATTTACACTACACGCAAAATATGTAAGTGCACTTAGAACATCAGATCACACAATCAGTTAAGAAACACTTTGAAATTATTCCATTAATAATTATTATTATAGGTTCATGAAAACAGGATTGACACCAGCTGGAGAGGACGCTGGCGTGATGTCGCCGCTTCTCCACGCTAAATAGTGATTTTACTGTTGCTATTTTTTGGACATTTTTTGGACATTTATCTGGACTCGTTTTGTTCAGTGGTTTTTAATAAAGATTTTACGGACAGCTTGGCTAGCTCTTCCTAACCGGAATTTGGGCTGTCTACCTCCTGTCAAACTCCAGCACGAACTTACTTCAAGAACTACGTTACGTAGCTGCAATTATTGTTCCACTCACCTACTGCCTGTCAACCTCCTGTGTCATCTGGATTGTCCTGGATTTTCTCCTGTGCTCCTCTTCACGATATGCTCAACCAAGTTACATCCCTCTGCTTCTTGGTTGTTTCTTTCGGAGCCGTGGGTCTGCTGTTAGCAGCTAGCTCTGTGCTAGCTTCCCCCGGCTTGGCTGGCACGATGTTGACGTATTCTGCTTCGCAGCTGCTTGGACTTAACAACTGCTCCATTCCTCCCTCTGTTTCCACCATCAAACAACTGGGACTTCTGCGTAGACCTCGTTATATCCACAGAAGCTCTCGAAAGATATCCATCTACTCTGGACAGCCGCAGGTTGGGTCTATCGCGTGTGTCTCGTCCAAGAGACGTGTCGCACCTCGACGACGTCATCAGAACGCTGCGTCTGTAGTCCCTTGTAGTCCACAGCGCACGAAGTGGCAAGGAAAACGTGGAGTGGACTTCAGTCTGCTGAAACCGGTTCAAAAGGCTTCTACACCAACTGGTATTAAATTAGAACTTTTCAATGTGCAGTCACTATCAAACAAATCATGCCTAATTCACGATCACATTCTGGAGAAGGACTTGGACCTCATGTGTCTTACAGAGACTTGGCATCAGCCAGATGTGTACAGTTCTCTAAATGAGGCCTGTCCGTCTGGTTACAGTTATCTGCAGAGAGCCCGCAGCACTGGCCGCGGTGGTGGTCTGGCTGTAATCTACCGCAATAATTTAAAATTGACACATCTAGCTTCTCAGGACTTTTCCTCTTTTGAAAGTTTGGCCTTCAACTTCAAAGCCCCACTCCTGATGAACGTTATATTGATTTATAGACCTCCCAAACCGCATGTTTCATTTAACTCAGAGATGCATGACCTCCTCACCTTTTTCTGCACCTCCCCTGTGAAAACTATTTTTCTTGGCGATCTAAATATCCACATGGACAATTCCTCTTCCCCGTTGGCAACAGATTTTAAGTCTCTTCTGGACTCTCTTAATCTCACCCAACATGTGGACGTCCCTACGCACAGCAGGGGGCATACTCTGGATTTGGTGATTACAGACACTGTACTCATCAATAACTTATCTGTATATGACCTGGGTGTCTCGGACCACAGTGTCATCTCTCTGGAAGTGCCTTCAACTTCACCTGCTTCAAACCCAAAGCGACCCATCCAGTTCCGGGACTTTAAAAACATTTCCCCTGATGTTCTGTCCGCTGATCTTCACGCCCTGACCGCTGTCAATCATTCATCTGCCAATGACTCCGTTGATTACTACAACCGATCTCTCCAAGAGCTTCTGGACCTACATGCTCCCTTGAAGACAAGACTGGTGTCTTTCTCCCGTTCAGCCCCCTGGTACACTGGTGAGCTCCGCAGGATGAAGGCAACTGGCCGTGCTATCGAGAGACGTCTAAAATCATCTGGTCTCTCGGTACATAAGCAGGCATACAAAGAACATCAGAAAGCATACGCCTATTCTCTTAAAGAAGCACGCTCCAAGTATTACTCCAACATCATCAACACCTGCCCTGGTAACTCTAAACAGCTCTTCTCCACAGTAACTCATCTACTTAATCCCATTAAACAAACTTCTGAGGAATGTGTTCAAAAATGCGACCTGTTCCTTTCATCATTTAAAAACAAAATTGACACCATCAGATCTCAGCTTCACAACCTCCCTGATCTTCGTTTACCATCTACCCGTCTGCATCCTGGGTCCCTGAGCAGCTTTGATGAGGTTGTTCAGAGTGAGGTGGAGTCCATCATAAAGAAAATGAAGCCTTCATCCTGCGCCCTGGATCCCTTCCCCTCATCTCTCATAAAATCCAATCACTCTGCAATAAGCCCATTAATCACTCAAATAATAAATCAGTCTCTACAATCTGGTCATGTTCCACTGCCTCTAAAAACTGCCATCATTAGGCCTCTTCTGAAAAAATCTAATTTGGATCCCGACATTTTTTCTAATTACCGCCCAATTTCCCACCTCCCGTTTCTGTCCAAAGTGCTGGAAAAAGCAGTTGCTGCTCAGCTGCAGGACCACCTACAGCAACACTCTCTGTACGAGAAGTTTCAGTCTGGATTCAGAGCAGCTCACAGTACTGAGACTGCATTACTGAGAGTTACAAATGATATCCTCATGGCTGCTGACACTGGCTCTCCCTCCGTCCTTGTCCTCCTTGACCTCACTGCAGCCTTCGACACTGTGGACCATAATATTCTCCTCCACCGTCTTCATGTGGAGGTCGGTCTCTGTGACACTGTCCTGGACTGGTTCAAATCTTTCCTCTCCGATAGGCTGGAATGCGTTAGTCTTGGCAATGCCACTTCCCAGACAGTCGGTGTCTCCTGTGGTGTCCCTCAAGGGTCAGTTCTGGGGCCCCTGCTGTTTTCCCTTTACATGCTGCCTTTAGGTCAAATTATTAATCAGTTCAACATTTCTTTTCACTGCTATGCCGACGACACACAGCTTTACATCAGGACTGGATCATCCTCATCATCCCCATCTCCATCTTCACTCACTGCCCTCTCTGCCTGCCTGGAGGAAATAAGGGCATGGATGAATCAGAACTTTCTTCAATTAAACTGCTCCAAGACTGAGGCCATAATGATTGGCACCCCTCACCAGATACAAACATCAACTTTAACAACAATCTCCTTCTCTGGTCAAGACATCCCCCTCTCCACCTCTGTTACAAATCTTGGAATAAAAATGGACTCTCATCTTACATTTGAAACTCACATTAAGCATCTGTTTAAAACTTGCTTCTTCCATCTTCGAAACATCTCCAGACTTCGCCCATCTCTGACTTTTTCCGATGCTGAGAAACTCGTCCATGCCTTTGTCTCCTCCAGGCTCGACTACTGCAACTCCCTGTTTATTGGAATCCCTGGCAAAAACCTTCAGAAACTTCAATATATTCAAAACAGTGCAGCAAGGATTTTATTGAGAGCTCGTAAATTTGAACATATTACACCCATTCTCCATAACCTCCATTGGCTTCCTGTCACCTACAGAATTCAATACAAAACTGCTCTCATTACACATCAATGCTTACATGGAACTTCACCTGACTATCTAAAGGACATTCTTGCACCATATTCATCCACCCGGTCTCTACGATCACAGAACAGTAATCTACTTCACATTCCACGAACCAAATTAAGGACCATGGGAGACAGGGCATTCTGTGTGGCTGCCCCCCGCCTATGGAACTCCCTTCCTGACTGCCTGAGAGCTCCACAGTCACTGGTTGACTTTAAAAGCGGTTTAAAGACTTTTCTTTTTAAGCAAGCCTATTCTGCCCCCGCATGATTTTATCTTTGATCTTGGTTGATAGTATTATTGATTTTACTTGATTTTATCACTTGTTTTATTTATTTATTTATTTATTTATTTTTTTAAGCAGGCCTATTCTGCCTCCACATGATTCTGTTTTTAATCTTAGTTAATACCATTATTGATTTTATTTGATTTTATCACTTGTTTTTATTGTTGTAGCACTTTGAGATTTTTATTAATGAAAAGTGCGGTATAAATTGAATTTATTATTATTATTATTATTATTTGGTCAAATGAATCCATAGATTGTCCATGCTTCCAGAAGAGCCTCATTCATTACTGAGGGTACATTCGGTCTCATCCATGTTCATCAACATAACAGTCACCTAGGTCATTAAAATGTTTTTCAGTCTTTGCACCTTTGTTGAAAGCTTTGCAGGATCAACTTCAACAAGTATCTTTTGAAATACTTCAAACGTGAATCTTAGAGTTTTGGGGTATTTCAAGTCCAATGCACTCCGGGTACTCCGGTTTCCTCCCACAGACCAAAAACATGCATATTAGGCTGATTGGTAACTCTAAATAGTCCATAGGTGTGAGTGAGAGAGTGTATGGTTGTTTGTCTCGTTTGTGCTGGGCAAGTCTGATTTTATTTGTTTATTTTACCCTGGAGTTAAGCCAGAAATCCAGCGCAGTGCTGGAACACTATCAGCCAAGCACATGGTTTTGAACCATACAGTAATTTTGTTTTGACCAGTGGGTCTGTGTTTATTGTAGCTAAATGTAGACAGGTAATTTACAGGTTTCATTGCACTCACCTCCAACTCGTTGATCAAGGCACCCACGTCTTCTCCCAGGTGATCAATGAGACATCGAATGACAACTTCTCTGGTTTTCTCAATAGGAATTCCACTCTGTTCAATAAAGTAAATTTATTGTAACTACTGACAAAATAGTAAATAATACTGAGATACACTTGTGGAATAAAAAATAACGGCTACATAAGGTATAAGAACTTGTGGTGAGTGCGAGTAAAGAGGAGTTCTTTATGAGAAGAGAAATTGGTCTAGACAAGAAAAGATTGGTGACAAGTCAGGTGGGGGCATTTCAAAACAAAGAAAAATAAATAAATACCTGGAGTAAAAGGTTCATTTCTGTGCGATGTCTCTCTCCAGCAGCACCTTTCTTGGCTTGGAAGATGGCAAGGAGTTTAGGGGTGTAGTGGTCCAACATGGACATGAATTTCGACTCAAGATTTACAGTGGTGATCCGATGGAATTCGGCTTTGACCTGGGAAAAAAGGATACAGCTTAATTTGTGGCATTAAGCTGTATTGCACAAATTTTTGAATCTCACCTGTGACACATCAAACAAGGCAGGCCACTTTTCCTCGATTTCTCTGACGCTCAGCTGAAGAGTGACAACATCCTGTCTTCTGTGAGCAAAAGTGTTGGACATCAGCTGATTGATGGTGGTCCTCTCTTTTTTCTGTATTTCAGACAGAATTTGGCTTTCATTGGGCTGAAAACTGGTAGCATTACAGTCACATTTACAGTCACATCAGCTTTAAAATCATCACATGAGTAAGATTGGTGCTTTCGACTTTTGTGAGTAGCATAAGTAGCATAGACGTTAGTCTTGAACTCACAACCATCAAACACACACACTATTGTTTCCAGTCTTTTGAGGTGATAATTAATATGTTGAAAATAGTCTTTAGTGTTTGGAAAACATGAGTTACAAATTTTACATTTAAAAAGTTTTACATATCCTTGACTTTCAGATTGCTCTGATTTATGAACTCTGCATAAGTGTGTACGCAAACCACCCCATGTTTTAAAAGAACATGGACAGTTCAAATAAACACAGGGAATAAAATGTTGATGACCCAAATGTCTATGTTTAAGTCGATAATGTTTAAGAAGTCCCCTGTTTGATGATGCTGCAAATGTGCAGAGTTTACATTGCCATTCCATACATTGTTACTTTTCTCCTTCTGTAACCTAAAGGCAAAATTTAGAAGAGTACAACAAAACTTCATTAGCAAAAAAATATATATATTCTGTTTTAATATTAACTATAAACAACTCACCTCTCTTTTCTTGATCAGATGTTTAACAAGCTGAAAATCATATTAGGAAAATATATTAATAGCATGGGTAAACTCTTCGTCACTATGTATTACACAGTCTCTATAAACCCCCCACATTCAGCATGAAAATGATATTGAAGGGACTTAAAACTATAAACCAGTTTGTAAAATTGTGTCAAGGTGCTTCTTCCACTCTTCTCTCATTACGTCCATGTAGGGGTGTAACGATACATAAAACTCTCGAGACGAGACGAGACAAATTACAGAGTTTGCAAGAACAAGACGAGATTTTGCCGAGGTCCAAACGGAGGCTCAGAGGAAAGACAGAGCTTTTTCTGTTGCTGCTCCAAAACTGTGGAAGGATCTCCCTCTTCCCATCAGACAAGCTCCTTCACTGTCCAGTTTTAAAACTCTTTTAAAAACACATTTTTACTCACTGGCTTTTAGCACAGACTGATTTTGTTCTGCACTTGTTTTTATTGATCTTAATGTTTTAACAACTTTTTTATTTTTATGTGTTTAAATGTTCTTGATTTTATGTACAGCACTTTGTTGCAGCTGTGGTTGTTTTAAAGGGCTCTATAAATAACGTATTATTATTATTATTATTTAATATTAGTTCAAGAATACTTCTAAGATCGGTTTTATGCCGCAAAAAGGCTTTTATTATGTTTTATCATGTATTACAAACTCAACTGATGTCTTCATTTTACTGATTGAATCTCCTTAGACCTTAGAACGTTCAACTTTGTTTAAAAAAAATAATATTAACTAATGCGTGCGCTAAATTTCCGCATCAGCACCAGTGTTGCCAGATTGGGCGGTTCACCGCGATTTTCCTACTGACTTTAGCAGGTAAAGAGTGCTTTGGGTGGGTGGGACTCTATCTGGCAACACCAGTCACACCGGTGTTTACACAAGTGTGTCTTTACATTCGGGGCAGCGTCGCAGCGCCGGGACCCTCCATCAGTAGTTGGGGCGTCTTCTATAGCAACTTCATCCGGCGAAGCCATGCTGTCCGTGACGCTGACTTGCTAGGGGCTCTGCTAGCATTAGCGACTCGCGAGACAACGTTACCTCTCAACGAGATATCGCGGGAGTTTAATATCGCGAGATCTCGATCTCGTTACACACAGCGTCCATGTGCTCGGTATTTAGTGTGAGCAATGCACGCAAATGCATATTCATAAGTTATGAAACTAAATAGCCGCAATAAAAACACTTACCAGCAGGAGAAACACAGAACATTATTAAAGCAGCTTTTGACTATGCTAACAGCCGAGCTAATGTTGATGACGACGACAGACTTTCTCACGGTTCCTCGTGATAGAACTAATATTTCATGCTCATGTCTGGCTTCTCTAAGTGAAAAAGGTTATGAGACATTATAAAATTATTTAAAATAACTTACCTTAAAGTGCGACTAAACCCAAAATTAACTTTTTTTAGCTGATAAACTCCCTAGAATGTGTTTAAAATGTTATCTAGCACTATGGCTGTGTTTATTCTCACATAATTGTGCATATCTGTGTAAATTGGCAATATGTGGCAATATTTGGTCTAAATATGTGTTTACGGTAGTTCTATGGGTTGAACTGGTGGATTACACCTTAAAGGTATTGTGACATGATTTTGTAAATTTGAATATTTGTCAGAACATAATATATATCTTATATCATTGAGCTCTGGTCGTTTTTGCATAATAAATTATAAATATATTAAAATTTCATTCCAATTTATGGTAATTTTTTACCATAAATTCTCTGGGACACGCCCCGTGAATTTATGCAAATCTTCATGTGACGTACACGTGGGCACTGGGCAAAAGGCAGAGTCAACACGGGTGCTATTTAGGTATTTTTAAATTATGTCGGCGCGACCAGGTACGATTTGTTGTTTGTTTTTATTAGGGGAGAGTCTATTAATGAGAGTTTTGGATGATTTACTGTTTAAAAAAGATATATGTCAGACGTGAGGTCTATCTGCCGACATCTGCTTGCTAACAGACATTAGCATAGCTCCCGAGTCAACACGGGTGCTATTTAGGTATTTTTAAATTATGTCGGCGCGACCAGGTACGATTTGTTGTTTGTTTTTATTAGGGGAGAGTCTATTAATGAGAGTTTTGGATGATTTACTGTTTAAAAAAGATATATGTCAGACGTGACCTGGACTATCTGCCGACATCTGCTTGCTAACAGACATTAGCATAGATACCCGAGTCAACACGGAGTGCTATTTAGGTATTTTTAAATTATGTCGGCGCGATCAAGTAACATCAGTATGTGTTTTTATTCATGGAGGGTTTATTAATGAGAGCTTTGGATGATTTACTGTCTTAAAATGATAGATCTCAAACGCAATCGGACATGCTCAAAGCCACGAAGCTCCCTGCACGTTTTTTTAAAGCTGAATCGTAAAAGTTAATAAGTTTTCCATTAATAGAGTATACAATAAAATGATTTGAGCAAGATTAAAACTTCTACTGCTTATATTGACCTTCCAAAACTGAAGACAAATCGCTTAGATCAACACTAGAAATGCTGCACTCGTCTGAGTCGACATGCTCCGCCATTATTATTTACATGCGCGTTGAGCAGCGGCTCCCCACGTGTACGTCAAATGACGGTTTTGCGGAATGCACGGAATTTTAGGGGCGTGTCCCAGAGAAATGACTACCATAACTTGGAATAAAAATTTAATATATTTATAATTTATTATGCAAAAACGACCAGAGCTCAATGATATAAGATATATATGTTCTGACAAATATTCAAATTTACAAAATCATGTCACAATCCCTTTAATTTTCTTATTTGTGCAAACGCTCATGTGTGACATGTCTGCTCATGTGTGATGTCACAAAGGTGGTTCAAGCAGAGCCAATCCCCTGCAGAGATGAGAAGTGCATACCTTATATGGAAGTGCTGCATTTCACTCCTGACAAGCGGTTTTATTTTTCTTTTCATTTTCATTTTTTTAGGCCTTTGGTTTTGGATGGAATGGGTGGAATAGATAAATACATCTACATGTTTATTCTTTGTTGTTGCTTGGTGTATGTTGTTGGCTAGAGGTTTAATTTGTTTTAGGTTGTTGCAGGTGGAGGCGTGAACAAAAGCACAACTCTACCTCCACCCTTCCTTGTCTCTTGACACGCCCATTTTCAGGGAGATTTTGGAAGGAGGAGTTACCGTCTCAACCTGGGTTTAGTCTCACTTTAAGTCAAGTTAAAACTTGTAGCTGAAGACCCCAAGCTGCAGCCTCAAGGTCTGCCTGCCGAGTCCGACTGAGAGAAACTTCTAGTCGGTCCGATGTCACGTGATTACTTGATTTTTTTAAGCTTTAAGTTATGTCTCAAATAAAATTAAGTTGATCTCTTAAAAAAATACTTATTAAAACTACTTTATTTTTGTAATGAATTCTAAAATAAAATAGTTTAAAAATACCAAATTTAGTACTAATATATAAACAATTTTATTTGTCAGTAAAATCTTCATTTATTTTAAATACTTTAACTTAATACAAGTACTTATATTTCACCCAAATATTTCACATTAATTTCCACTAATTTATATTGATGTAATCAAATCAAATATTCATCATCAAGACATTCAACATTTTTATTAAGCATCCACACCTAGATATTTCTGTCATATTTACAGGGTCCTTGAAATATTTTTCAGAGTGTATGTTTTAGTTATTTATTCATCCATTAATATATTTCTTTCTACTTTTTATTTCTAATTATGTCAGTTTCGGTCCTCCATACATATTCAAATATGAAATAGTATTTCAACCTGACACAGATCTATAAAGTAAAGGGAGTCATTTTCAGTCAATTTCTATTGTAGGATGTAGCCAACAGGATGAGGGCAGGTGAAGCTTACCAGCACAATCAAACCCTGTTGCCGCTGCGCTGCCGCTGCGCTGCCGCCGCGCTACCGCCGCGCTACCGCCACGTTGCCCCCCCCCCCCCACACACACAAACAAAATTCTCACTCTTTGGCTTTTTTAAAAGTTGGCAGCCCTGGCGATATGACGATATATATCGTGGGAACGATAGAAACGTGTCTATCGTGCTACTTTCCTTCTATCGTCTCTATCGTGATAAATAATAATAAAAACATAACTGTCGCAAATAAGCTTCATATTGTGGTTTTGCGAGATGACGGCGCTGCTTTATGTTTGACGCACGCGCGGGGTTGCGACACATGCACATTTAACGTTGTTGAACTCGAGAGCAATGGAGACGCAGGGGCATGAAACCGGTGTCACAACAAGGAGAAACAGCTGCACAGGCAGCCCAAGAAGAACTTTTACCAAAAAGAGGGGGAAGCTCACCTTGTTAGTGTGACCAGAAGGTGGAGCTCTTGCTCCTTTAAATTATACACCAGAACACCAGAATAGACTTTTGCAAATTTACAACATTTAATAAAACAATTTCATTAAAACAATCCTTTTAAAACCAAGGTTTCCAGTCCATCACTCAGTCCTTGAAAAGGAGGAAGACTCAAATAAGGGAAAACACTTTAAAACCATAACCGGTCGTTGTCGTCTTCCAGTCCAAATGTTCTTCAACGGAGTGATGTAACGCCCTGCCCACAACACCTGTCCGACCAGTACAGGTTTTGATGAGAGTGGGTCAAACAACCAGGGAAAGACAGGACAAGACAGCAGAGTGTCCACAGCGCTGCAACTCCAAGACAATAAAATCAGGTGCCCAGAGGTGGAAACACAGCCAAACCAGGGAGGAAGCAGGTCAGGTCAGCAGGTGAGGATTACAAGGAAGCCGCACGCCACAACAACCCCCAGCCACAGCCGGCAACGCCAGCAGGGCAATGGATCTCAGATGAGCTGATCAAGAACACAAGCAGAAAAAAAGCAGCCGACTGTAGTGAAGGAAGCAAAGATACACGCACCGCGCAGCAGCCTGCCCAAATATATAGGCATCTGCCCCGCCCATCAATCAACGGTGATTGAGGTGGCTGCACCTGGTCCACAGAGCAGAAGGAGGGGGGGGGGGAGGAGTGAAACACCATCTCACCACATTCTACCCCCCGATGTTGCATCGTCGCCCCGACGATGGACCTGCACACTTCAACACCAGGGGCGAAAAATGGCAAACTGTGCGTTGGAAACTGGCTGACTAGATCCTGCAGCATAAACCACAGGTCGAGGAAGGTGATGGACATTTGAATGCTGTCCTGCCCTTAAACGGGCAGTACGACGCAAAGACGGAAGAACTGCCTCAGTAGTTTGAACAGGGTGACAGTTTCCCAAAGTGACCGGTGGAAGCAACCCTGGGGCTGTGGAGCTAGAAGGTACAGAAATATCAGAGACCAACAAGCACAAATCATCCTCCAGAGAGTCATCCAACCCCCTTGTAGGCATGGCAGTTTTTGACTGCAGGGGTGCAGGTGTGGGCTCTGGCCCAACCCGAGCCTTCAGCATATCCCGATGCACATTTCGAGTTTTCTGCAAGTCACTCACAGGAGCCACAGTAGAGGTGTCGTTTCTTTGCCCGAGCCCGACCCTACCCGAGCCCTACCCGACTTCGGGTCGGGCTCGGGCCATATTTTTGCGTTTGATTGGCGGGCCGCGGGTCGGGCTCGGGCTTTGATGTGGTTTTTTTAATCATACAGCACAAACAAAACTAAATAAAAATGCACACAATATAAAATTGTTTTAATCTGCTTGTAAAGAATATAAGGCAGTAAGTTTATTGATGAGGAAATAATTAATAGAGTGAATTTAGATGGTGAAAACCGCAGCGCACTGAGCGCAGCCACTAAATTGGCAACTCAGCCAGAGAGCAGGCGCGCAGCGCGCGCCTGACAGCGTCTCCCCCGACATGCTGGACTTTTTAGTGACATTTCTCGAACCATTTTACCGTGCACAGAGAGAACTGGAGGGTGACAAATATCCCACCAACCTGGTTTGTCTCTGGAATGAGAAACTGAAGCAACACTGCCAGTCCTCACACAGACTCTCCGCAGCAGGTGTTTCTGCGCCGCAGACATGCAGAAGTGCTGGAGCGCAAAATTATTATCCACGACTTGCAGAGAGTTGCATTATTTCTGTGGCCTAACTTTAACGAGCTCAAAATTATGTCACCAGCTGACGTGCGTCAGGTGCACGCTCACGTCCGCACACTGCTCTCTGCGGCGGAACAAGTTGCCGCATTCCTGACATTCCTGAAGCTAAGCTTCAACAGCAAACTGCGAGCAGCGCGCTCACACCTCCTCCTCCTCCATCAAAACAAAGAAGAACAACATCAAGTTCTTTTGCTGAGTGGGAGAACGCAGTAAAAGCTTAATAAATAAACGTAGTGTTTTTTTTTTTTTTGTTGTTGTTGTTTTTTTTTTTAATCGGGTAGGGTCGGGTCGGGCGGTGATTTCTAGGAAATCAGCGGGCTCCCTCGGGCTTGGGTAATTAAACTTAGGGCTCGGGTAGGGTAGGGCCGTGGATTTCCGGCCCGATGACAGCTCTAAGCCACAGTATAAACCTGCCCTCCAGCCGTTGGAGCTCTCACAACCTGATGGATAACTGAGTTAAAGAGGTCCTGGATTTTATGACGACCTCTAACACTATGATCACGCAGGTAAACCAACTGTCCCTCTTGTAATGGAACCTGCCGTATGCCTTGATCATGATGCTGTTTTCTACGCCCTGCAGCTGCCAACAAGTTATCCTGAGCATGGTGAAAAGCCATAGTTAACCTAATCCTATGTTCAGCCACCCAGTCCACTACCTCACCTGGTGCAGGATCCTGAACACGACCCAACAAGAAATCCACAGGCAGCTGAGGTTCACGGCCAAACATAAGAAAAAATGGAGACTCCCCAGTACTCTGATGGGGGGTAGTGTTGTAACAAAACAGTACTTGGGGAAGACTGGAAGCCCAATCCTGCTTCCTAGACACTGGTAGAGTGCGCAGAAGCTTATGAAGTGTTCTATTAAAATGCTCACACTGCCCATTTGAGGGCAGTGTGGTAAGGGGTAGTGCGCGATTTTTTAACTCCATACATATTACAAAGCTGCTGAATCAACGCACTCTCAAAGCTCCGACCCTGATCTGAATGAATGCGGCTTGGAACCCCAAATCTAAAAAAACATTCATTGAGCAAAACCTGAGCGACAGTAGCCGCTTTCTGGTCCCGAGTTGGAACAGCAACTGTGTATTTAGTAAATACATCAGTAATTACCAGCACATTTTCCAAGCCATTCCGTGAAGGCTCCAACATGGTAAAGTCCATGGCAACAATCTCATTTGGCCGAGAAGCTAACAGATGACCCATAAAAGTGCCCGAGCTAGATGTTCCATTTTTAGCGACCTGGCACCGTTGACACTCTTGTACCCACTGTTTAATGTCATTGGACATCCCAGGCCAGTAACAGCGCTGCCTCACCAACTCAGCGGTGCGCTCCACACCTTGGTGTCCATGCTCCTGATGTAACTGAGTCAAAACACTCTGTTTAAGAACTGATGGCAAAATGAGTTGTAAAATTTCCTCACCCCCATCTGACCGATGGACTTGACGGTACACCACACCATCTCTTGCAACAAGACGACCCCACTCTTTTAAAAGAACCAAGGACAGTTTGGGAAATTGCCGTTTCTCCTCGGGAGTAGGATAAACCTGCCTCTTCCAAAAACCCAAAATGTCCTTCAGAAGGGGGTCAGCTTCCTGCAAAGTGTGAAGGTCAGACACAGAATGAGATGGCAAAACAGTTGCCACAAATTGAGTTGCAGCCACTGGAACAGGACATGGGGCACACCGAAGAGCCTCTGGGATGGAGGTGCCCGACTGAAGTTCTTCCAAGCCATTACCTGATATAGGCTGGCGGGAAAGTGCATCAGCATTGTCATTGCTGCGTCCAGAACGATACTTAATATCAAAATCAAACGCAGCAAGTTGAGCAGCCCAGCGATGCTCCACTGCACCAAGCTTGGCTGAATGAAGATAACTCAAAGGGTTGTTATCTGTATAGACCACACACCGATGGCCCAAAAGATATTCCCTAAATTTCTCAGCCATGGCCCATTTTAAAGCCAGGAACTCCAACTTCATAGAGCTATAATTAGCCATGTTGCGCTCTGAAGGGTTAAGACCTCGACTGGCGTATGCAATGGGCCTTACTCCACCCTCCGTTTCCTGTGACAACACTGCCCCAAGTCCACTGAGACTGGCATCTGTCTCTAAAATAAAAGGGTGTGAAAAGTCAGCATATGCCAACACTGGTGCAGATGTTAATTTTGCTTTTAAAGCCTCAAAGCTCTCCTCACACTCTGATGTCCAGGCAGATTGAAAAGCCTGACCAGACCCCTTCCTGGACTTTGTGCCTACTTGTTGTGCCACCAGCTTATGAAGAGGACCCGCTAATCTAGCAAAACCCTCCACAAAGCGCCTGTAATAACTAGCAAAGCCCAAGAATGAGCGTAGTTCTGAAACCTGTGTGGGACGTGGCCATTTAGCTACTGCCTCAGTCTTGGCAGGGTCTGTGGCTACACCTTTATCTGAGATAAGGTGCCCCAAGTATTTAACCTGTCGTTTGAAAAAAGAACATTTTTCCAGTTTTACTTTCAGACCTTCTCTCTGAAGCAGAGCAAGGACTGCTTCCAAACGCTCCATGTGCTGGGAGACCGAACCCGAAAACACAATGATGTCATCCAAATATAAAAGAAGTGACTGGCACTGCTGGTCTCCAAACATCCTCTGCATCAGACGCTGGAATGTGCTTGGTGCATTACAAAGCCCGAAGGGCATACGGTTCCACTCAAAGAGTCCAAATGGCGTGCAAAAAGCAGTTTTTGACTTATCCTGTTCTGATACAGGAACCTGATTGTACCCACTGGTTAAGTCTAGAGTGGAAAACCACTGGGCCCCGGAGAGATGGTCCAGACTTTCCTCAATGCGAGGCAATGGGAAAGCATCTTTTCTCGTTTTGCTGTTAAGCTGACGGTAGTCCACACACATACGAAGGCTGCCATCTTTCTTCTTAACAAGAATGATGGGAGAGGCATAAGGGCTACTGCTTTCCCTTATTACCTGGTTCTGTAAGAGCTGATTGATGTGCGACTTGGCAGCCTTGTACTCTGAGGGAGGAATGCGTCTGTACCTCTGCCGGACCGGAATTTCATCCAAGATGGGAATGTCATGAGAAAGCAAATTAGTGCACCCCAAGTCACCCTCATGAGCCGAAAAGACAGAGCTATACTTCTGTAGAAGTGACTGAACCTGTTGTTGTTCGGTCTCTGTCAGTTCAGACAAATCAACAGGTTCAATCAAGCTCTGCTCTGAAGCAGAAGCCACCTGAGAAGAAATTGTAGCACCAGGTCTTATTTCTATCACATCAGGAGGTAGGCTAACCACTTCAGTTCGACTCAACACACCAAGGTGAGTTCGGGGATAAAGTACAACATCAGTAGTCCCCACATTTAAGACAGGAACATAAACAGTGCCGTGCACAGCCTGAATGAGACATGGCGAGGCTAATAAGCCAACTGGTAGGCCAGACTCTGGGGGCTCAAACAATAAAACCTGACCAGCAAATTGTTCAGGGCAGGTTGCAGCTACAAATTTCATAATCCCACCAGTTATCCTCACTGCTCGAGGGCCCCGGACCCTAACAGCACCAGCTAACTGCACTGGGGACTTAGTTGCTGCTTGGTGACACTGCTGCAGAGCCTCCACAACTGGACCAGGAGACTTTGTAACTGAAGGCAAGTCAAAGAACGAACCACCATGTGCCCCAAAGAGTTCTTGGTAAATGCGCTGAATTATGTTCATTCCCAAAATGCCAGGAACTGAAGAACCAACATTAGGGGGATCTTTAACCACCAGAATCCCACAATGCGGAAGTACCTTATCACAAAGATTAACATCCAACTCTAAATAGCCAATATATGGGATGGAAAGACCGTTGGCTGCCCGGAGCTGCAACCAATGACATGACTGAAGGCAATCATGCCCCAATGATGCAAAATGTTCCTGAAAACAGCTCTCAGTGATGGTTGACACCATGGAACCTGTGTCTACTAAACAAGTCACAGAGATACCACCTATAATGACATCAATGACTGGACAAGATGCCAACAATTTTGACGTGGCTGCTGGTTGCGAGCCTGCTATTCCCCCACCCGAGTTATGGCTCAACAGCTCGGTGGGTGCTAGTTTTCCGTCTGGTTAACCGGCCTGGCCACAGAGTCAACCTTGGCACGGACCCGTTCACCATCACACTCTCTGGCAAAGTGACCCGGCTGTTGACACCTGTGACAGACCACTGACACCGGACGAGGAGACCGCTCCCGTGGTGAAGAAGTCTGAAAAGAAGCAATACACCGGGTGAGCTGATTAATCTGTTCCTGTTGCTGTTTTAGAAGTTCCCTTAACTCATCGAGCTCAGGGCGGGCAGCAGTAGATGGGGCCAGCCGGGAGCTACCATAAACCCCATACTGCCGCCCATAAGTGGATGGGAGAGAATGACTACGCTCCCTAGCACCACCTGGAAACCCCTGCCTCTCCCACCTAATTGCCTCCCCACGCACCTCCAGCAAGGTGGCAGCAGGATGACCCCGAACGTACCGTTTCAGTTCCCGACGAAGAGCACTGTCTAACACTTGCTCTACAAACTGGTCACGCAGCAGAATATCAGCATTCAGCAAGCCATCAGGAGCATTCTGCTTTACTGACTC
>JBBPBX010049241.1:0-21441 GCA_038048925.1 Garcialebias charrua
CGACCGGTTTTTGTATTGCGTTTTTAATGATCGTTTTCATCGTAACTATAATTATTTTTATGTTAAATGTACATTAACAAGCATGAGCAATGTTGGTGATGTAGGTGACTGGCCGGTGCCGGGCCGGGCCGGGGCCCCTGTTGATTGGGAGCCCCAGGCAACGGCATCATTTGCCTACATGGTAGAGCCGCGTCTGTTCTCCCCTCTGCTCCCCCCCACCCTCCTCTCTGCTCCATCACCAAGGGGGAAAACGGTAAACTGAGCCAGCGTAAGAGCCTGTAAATAAGTTTTTTCGTTTTTACTGATAGATAATTAGTTATTAGCGGTACTGTATTTTAAATAAAAATAGCACAAATCCGCTTATGAATTATAAAAGTTAGTCAAACCACAAAAACGCTGACAAATAGTTTAGGTCCGCTGTAAGCGGATTAGCGCTTTAGCGCTCTCTAGCGGTCTGTGCCCACTTTTGGTGGCCTGTAACTCGGCTAGTGTGTTAGCAGCTATCTCGGCTTAGTCCCGGTCGCGTCTGAGATATATCATTTTAAGACAGTACATCATCCAAAACTCTCATTAATAAACCCTCCCCGAATAAAAAGAAACTACAGATGTTACCTGATCGCGCAGACATAATTTAAAAATACATAAATAGCTACGTGTTTGCTCCCGTCTCTCGGCTAATGTTTGTTAGCAGCTATCTCGGCTAACAGAGTCCCGGTCATGTCTGAGATCTATCATTTTAAGACAGTAAATCATCCAAAACTCTCATTAATAAACCTTCCCTGAATAAAAAGAAATTACAGATGTTACCTGATCGCGCAGACATAATTTAAAAATACATAAATAGCTACGTGTTTGCTCCCGTCTCTCGGCTAATGTTTGTTAGCAGCTATCTCGGCTTAGTCCCGGTCGCGTCTGAGATATATCATTTTAAGACAGTAAATCATCCAAAACTCTCATTAATAAACCCTCCCTGAATAAAAAAAAACTTACTGATGTTACTTGATCGCGCAGACATAATTTAAAAATACATTATTAGAAAAGTGTGTGTGCTACTGATTCGGCTAGCTTGTTAGCAGCGAACATAAAGAATCTGCCGTGATAATTGGCTTTATACACTCACAGTGTATAAAGTAAAACAATATGAACTCACGTAAAATATATAGTTTATAATCTAAAACACTACATACCTCCGATTATATTTACACAAAGACTTACTCATCTCCTGGACAGTCTTCCGATGGTAGCTTCCCTGCGTTGTTTTGACGTGGTAGCTCCTATGGCACTTTCTTCTGTAGATTTTCTTTTAAAAATAGTAGGAATAGCATCCGGTTTTAAAAGTCTTCTACATTTTACTGGTAATCCTAAAGATTATTTTATACAGGTCTTTCCCGAAAACAATCGGCAGTAAGATGGTCGCTGCAGACAGTAGGAACCCACCGGTCCTTGTCTGGTCCATTCTTGTGGAAGTTTCTCATCTTTTGGAAATTTGTGAAGGCTCACTTGTTCACTGCTGATATTAGAACACCCAAATGCGCTACAACGTGACGGCATTTTTCAAGTTACACAAATAAAAGAGGCGATCCTTCAGGAAATGAATGTGTATGGCAAGCAGTTAAAAAACACCAGACAAACAGGCAACGCTCTGCCTTCTGCCCGTTGTCACGTCACTGATGACGTATTGCGGAAATGCGCAGATCTTTAGGAGCTAACCCAGAGAAAAAAATTACCATAACTTGGAATGAAATTTTAATATATTTATAATTTATTTTGAAAAAACGAACAGAGCTGAATGATATAAGATATATATGTTCTGACAAATATGCAAATTTCCAACATCATGTCACAATACCTTTAAACATCCTTCAGGTAAATCAAATCTGTCCAGCTCAATAACACAAGCTGTAGAAGTTTTTTAAGCACTGGACTGAATGTTGTTGATATGTGCACTGCAGGCTTTAAAGTTCATGAGCCCCACTACAACATCCATCATGTCAACACTTCAGACAAAAAGTTCATCACTTTATGAAAAAGCTAAAACTGATGTCAACAAGCCCTGGAGCTGATTAAAGCCATGATGATGATGATGACCGAGCGATTTAACCACCTCATAACAACCGTTCAAGAAGAGGTATTGTTGTTTTATTAATATTATTATCTATATAACTTTTTTAAATTTAAAGTTATAATCTTATTAACTGTTTTTTTTTAACCTCTTTGTGTTTTATTTCCAGAAAGGGACAGATAGCAGTTGACTTCTTCCTCTTCAGGGAAATCCACCACCCCCAGTAGAAATGTGTGACTGAACTCTGAACTTTTCCAGGGACACCCTGATGCATGCTCAGTAATCCAGGTAGAAAAATCAACAACAAAAAAAAGCTACAGGTAAGTCTGGTCCTCTTCCAGGGACCTGTCCCACCTGAGGGAGCAGGTCCAAGAAGAGGTTGTTGTGAGTAATGAGGACAAATACAGCCACACTGCTGATACTGTTGTTATTGAGATGATTTTATCCAGCACTGGAGATATTCACTAACTAGATCCGTGCTTTTAGCAGAAAATGTGGACAAGTTGGTCTTTTTGGACAAAACCTTTAAACTTGATTAGTTAGATTGTAAACAGTCTGTTGCTGCTTATTGTTCTGGTTCTGACTGTTATTGTATTTTTTAAGATTTTTATTATTGTTAGTATAGTTTATTTATTGTAAAGAATGCCTTTTATTTTAAATATCATCCAAATGGGTCACTTTTATTTATTTTTATATAAACATATTGTTTACTTGGCATATTTTCAAAATAAATATTTTATAAGTCTTTATTTACCGAGCCCTCCTTGTAATGGAACCGAACCGAAATGTGATTTTAGCGTACCGTTACACCCCTAGTTGATCCACTGTGAGAGGGTGCTATTTATAAGACAGGGCTAAATACATCATCTCAGACTGAGGAAGTCTTTCGGACGAAAGACGAAACGTTTCTATTTTTTGTTTTTTGTATGTCCAGAGGACTAGATTTAGCTTTTTTGGATTTTTCTACCTGGATTATTGAGCATGCATCAGGGTACTTTCATGGTCAAATTATCTGCATTTCGCCGGGGCGGTGCAGCTGCTTGGACAGTTGGTCCAAGCAGCGAGCAGAACGAAGGTGGGGAGACCATGGCAAGCCGATTGCATCATTAATAGCTGGTGAAGATTCTCAGTCATCCAGGACATGGAAAATTCAGAAAAGTTCCAGGAAAAAAAAAAAAGTGTAATAAATAAAGTCCAGTTGTATCTGTCTTAAAATTTTTTGAACTTGTCATTATAGCCACGCCTACCTATTACATGATACAAAGCATGCCTTACTGCTACTCTGCTACCATCAAATGGCTGATACTAGTACTGCTCTTTTTCAGTCAGAATGAATGAAAACGGTCATATCTCAGCCAATAATTGGTTTATAAATCCATCCATCCATTATCTTTTACCCGCTTCTTCCATTTTGGGTCACGGGGATCGCCGGTGCCCATGTCCAGCAATCACTGCGATGGGCGGGGTACACCCTGGACAAGTCGCAAGTCCATCACAGGGCCACATGGAGACAAATGAGACAAACAACCATTCACTCTCGCACTCCCACCTAGAGTCAATTTAGAGTTACCAATCAGCCTAACATGCATGTTTTTGGTCTGTGGGAGGAAACTGGAGTACCTGGAGAAAACCACTCATGTACGGAGAGAACATGTAAACTCCACCCAGAAAGGCCCCCTGACCAGGATTTGAACCGGGAACCTGCTCGCTGAGAGGCAGCAGCTTTACCAGTTGAGCCACCGTGCTGCTGGTTTACAGTATAAATATGGGAAAAAATCCATAAATATGTCGCTTTGGCCTATAAGTCGCAGGACATGTAAATTATGCAAAAAAACTGACATATAGGGAGGTAAATACAGTATTGCATTATTGATCAAACAGCTTGAGGAATCTCAGAAAAAACATTTAATATTAGATAATTTTCCTCGATAAATAAATGACCAAGTATAAAAAAATGTTTCTCATTTGTTTAACTTAGTTCTCTTTATCTACTTCTAGGACTTGTGTGAAAATCTCATGATGTTTTAGGTTGTTTTTATGCAGAAATTTAGAAAGTTTTAAAAGCTTCACAAACTATCAAGCACCACTGTATGTGTGAATATAAAGTTATAATTGTGCCTGATGTTCATGTTTTCAGTGGTCCCTGCAGATGTTCAGCAGAAGGTGCTGATTAAAGAAGAAGCTCCTGAAGTACGGATGCTTGGTGTGGACCAACAGGATCCAGAGACCCTCAACATAAAGGAGGAAGAGGAGGAACTGTGGACCAGTCAAGAGGGAGAGCAGTTTTGTGTGAAAAAGGAGACTGATGACACCGGGTTTGAATTCACTGCTGTTCCTTTAAAGAATGAGGAAGAAGAAGAGAAGCCTCTGTTTTTACAGCTTCATCAGCACCAAGTAAAAGAGGAAGATCTTCCAACCAGCAGCTCAGCTGACCAGATGAAAGCAGCAACTGGTGGAGAGGACTGTGGAGAAGGAGAAACTACCAGGAACCCAGATCTAAATACTTATGGAGATGATTGCAGCTCTTCAGAGACTGAAGTCAGTGAGGATGATGAAGGTGATGAGGTGAATGACTCTGACTCTCAGCTAAAAGACTTATCAGACTCTGGGTCAGAACCTGAAGACGGTGAAAAAGACTGGAAGGAGAGCACAGCTCCTGAGTCAGGCATAAACACTGTCAACAAATCTTGCAGCTTCACTGAGCATGGGAAACAATTTCACAAGACGAGTCAGTCAGAGACGTCTTCAAGTTGTTTGGTTATCGAGAAACGTTTAAAAGTGAAGAAAACTGGAGGCTCAATCAAGAACAAACAGTCAAGACAGAACTCATTTAGTTGTGAAGACTGTGGGAAAATATTTAACCAAAAGGGTAGTCTAAAGACACACATGATAGTTCACACAGGACAGAAAGAATTTGCTTGTGATCTTTGTGGACGCAGGTTTGGACAGAAGTCACATTTAAACTCACACATGATAGTCCACACAGGACAGAAAACTTTTGCTTGTGATCTTTGTGAACGCAGGTTTGGACGAAAGTCATCTTTAAACGAACACATGATAGTCCACACAAGACAGAAAGCATTTGCTTGTGATCTTTGTGGACAAAGGTTTGGACAGAAGTCATATTTAAACAAACACATGATAGTCCACACAGGACAGAAAGAATTTGCTTGTGATCTTTGTGAACGCAGGTTTGGACGAAAGTCAGATTTAAACAAACACATGATAGTCCACACAGGACAGAAAAAATTTGCTTGTGATCTTTGTGAACGCAGGTTTGGACAGAAGTCATATTTAAACAAACACATGATAGTCCACACAGGACAGAAAACTTTTGCTTGTGATCTTTGTGAACGCAGGTTTGGACGAAAGTCAGATTTAAACACACACATGAAAGTTCACACAGGACAGAAAACGTTTACTTGTGATCTTTGTGGACACAGGTTTGGACGAAAGTCATCTTTAAACAGACACATGAAAGTCCACACAGGACAGAAAACTTTTGCTTGTGATCTTTGTGGACGCAGGTTTGGACTAAAGTCACATTTAAACTCGCACATGAAAATCCATACCAGATGAAAGCAGTTTAGCTGTGAATAATAACCCTGGCTTTCTTTTTTAATCTCATCTCATATAAAATAACACATTATTTTCAGCAAAACTTTTGATTTTTATATTTGACCACTAGATGATGGTTCACTTTTTTTTATTAGATCTTCTATTAAAGTTTAGTTCTATTTACCTCAGAAGAGGTACGTCTTTCACGATTAGTCGCTGAGGAGTCCTGCCTCCACAGTGGGTGACAGGTGCAAACAAGCTGCAAAGAGTTAATATCACAGCAAAAAGTGATGCAAACTCCAAAATAAACATCCAAAAAATTTTTTTTAAAGCAGACGACGAAATCTGAAATCACAGAAAATAGATAAAGAAACACAGAACCCAAAAATGAAAACAAAGAAAAAATGCTGCAAATACTAAAAACACCTAAACAACTGTGAATAAGATGCTGCCAAACTCAAAAAAAAAAAAAAAAATTCTAAAGTTCAGCAGACGACTAGGGGGGCTTGTCCACCAAGTCACATGGGACCAGACCCCAAGTAAATACACTTTAGCTGAGCAGACACTTTCTAAAGTCATAATACGGTACTTTCATGTAAGGATACATAAAATGTATCAAGTAAAGAGATGTTTTGGTAATGTAAAGAAACAAAATGTAGTCTCACGTTCATCTGGCTTGTTCAGGCTGTCACTCCTTTGCTTAATGCAGCTTAAAACATTCAATGGATTGGGGAAAAGAAATGAGAATTATAAATATATAATTCACCCAACATGACATTTCTCTCTTCGACATCCTCCTAAAGTACTTGGGCCAAACCTCGTTCAGAACTGGTCCGCCAGGTGGAAGGATAGCTTCTGGAACAATCTGCCCCCAACGTTCGACAGGCCACTTCCCTTCCTGTTTTTAATTCACTTTTAAAAACATCTGTTTTCACTAACTTTTAACCCAGTGTGATTTGATTTGTTGTTTTGTGTTTTCCTTTGATTCTTTAAATGAATAAATAAAAATCTTTAAATTACTGCCATTGTTTTTTATATTGTTAAGCAGTTTGGTAACAACTGCTGTTTTTAAATGTGCTTTATAAATAAATTTGACTTGACTTTTCCTCCCCTGCAGGTTTACTCACCTGAATGAGGGCGAACAATGGAGCTCAAGATTACCAACTCTTAATCGTCCCTCTGCTCCACTTTTTTTTAAAATACAGCAAAGTACAAGCAAACGAACTGTTCCAGCCTCGTGAAAGTATGTTTTTGTGACTCAAGACACAGAAAATGTGTTGGCTCTGAGATTATCTCTCTGTTGACAGTAAATTTAAATAATACTTTCCATAAAAAGCTTTTTATCTCCTCTGAAAAGACCAGACCTAACCAAGAGTCCTTATCCGATAGACTCCCGTGTACTTCAGTGCAGTAAATTTGGATATTAGGCCAAATTGTTGTTTTGAGTATTTCAGGGTGTCAACTTACCTCTCTGTTGTTCTAGGGCCCACTGCACTGTCAGTCACGAAGTTCTGCTCGGCTTTTCACAGGTCACCTGGGTCAGATCACGTCGGCTGGTCACCAGAACTGAAGGGAATTCAGTTTGGGTGTTCAAATGAGCCAGGCGTCTCTTGAAGCAAATAGATTTATTGAAAAGATACAGGTTAACAGGATTTAAGCAGACAATGAATTGATACCATATCAGCATTATTTCTGTGATTCTAAACTGAGCCACATCTGAATGTCTGAGCAGCTTTTGAACCTTTTACAGAGAAATCAGAGCAATGTTGACTTGATATTTGTAGTTAGAGGCTTTAAAACAAACAAAAAATGTTTTCCACTTGAGGGAAAACCTGGAATTCCACCTGCCTAGACTGATGAAATCAGCATTTGACATTTAGTCAATTTACTCTGTGGGGAAAAAGTAAAACACAAAGGATGATGGTACAAGCAGTCTTTGACACCGTTTTTAAGAGGACTCTTACTTGATAGATTTCAACCTCACGCAGACTCTTTCACTGGTACATTTTCATCTTTAAATCACTTCTTGGTCTGCTGCCTTCATACATCTCCTCCTACATGTCTTTGCGTGAGTGCAGCTACAGCGTGCACTCTCAGGACATGATCACCTGTTCTGTCAGTGAGAACTGAATTTGGCAAAAGGGCCTTCTCCTACTCCGCTCCTGCTTCCTGGAATATCTTACAAAAAGATCTGAAGCTCTCGGCCTTGACCTCTCTAAATGGCTTTAAAACTCTGTTGGAATCCTGGCAAAAACCAATGCAGACATGTTCCTGTTTTTGATTTTCTACACCTTATAATTTGTCTGTTTTGCTACTTTGATATATTTGTTTTAACTTGTGAAAACATCTTTATTTCTCCCTTATGTTTATCTATTGTTGATTGTTCAAGGAAATTCTACTGTTGCATGTTGTCATCTTAGTTTGTAGACAGGTCTCTAAATGAGTCCTCAAGGCTCAATTCATTCATTCATTCATTCATTCATTCATTCAACCTTTATTTAGTCAGGTAAATCTTATTGAGCCTCATGGGCTCATTTACGAAAGCGACCTGCTAAAACTAAAGAACGATGAACAGCAATGGTAGAATTTCCTTAAACAATAAACAATGAAAACAAAAAAGAAAAAAAAAACAAGAGAGAAAATACTTTTTTTTTTTAAACAAAGTATCAAAAAACTAGCAAAACATAAGGTAGACGTATAAAATCAAAGACTGGAACAAATCTGCATTGGTCAATGAGATTGACCTGCCTAAATTTTTCATTCATTCATTCATTCATTCAACCTTTATTTATACAGGCTAGCCTCATTGAGTCACGGGGACTCATTTACAAGAGGGACCTGTCTCACTCACACCAAACAACCATCCACTCTCACACTCACACCTAGGGTCAATTTAGAGTCACCAATCAGCCTAACAAGCATGTTTTTTGGTAAATAAAAAAAATCAATCCACTCCTCCTTCTCCTCAGGCGTGGGTGCTGATATCCTGTAAACATGAGGTTTCAAAAAATATATATATACTGTATATTTATTCTACTTTCTTCTTTTTCCGCAGACATAGTTTTCTGTCCTTCAGACGTCATGCACTCACTGCAGGTCTTCTCTTAAACTGATGGCGTCCCTGCTGAGCAAATAATACCGCTGCACAGCTAAAACAACACCAGAAGAAGAGTGTCCGGAAGTACTTCTTTTTTTTATTTTATTTTAGAGAGTAATTTACAAAATTGTAAAGGCATATTAACAACCAGTGTTAAAACAACTCTCAGCAGGGCACATATAAAGGGAACAAGAATCAATAAACTGGACAAAAACGTAGTCAGTGAATAACCAAAGTGAGTGAATAACTTTGTTTAACTAAAATATACAGGAAAAAAAATAAAAATAAAAAAACATAAAATAAAAGAAAACGTTATGACCTGTGTTGACTGCTTTATGGGTCCAAGAATATACTATGATCTTCGAACGCTCCAAGAAGGGATTGTGCATTTTTTTTGTTCATCATCTTCAGGGCTTTGAGATAATTGTCTGTGAGATAGTTTTTAAAGGCGAAAAAGAGTGGTTTTGTCTTTCTCCATTTGGAAGTGTGGATGAAAAATTTTCCCAGGATAATCAGGTTGTTTACTATCAGGTCCAGTTTTCTGTTTTCCAGATGGATACCAAATATAATCGATTCTCTTGTGAAGGGGGTGATTTGGATTTTGGATGATAGCCAGTCTTGTATGTCCTCCCAAAACGTCCCAGAGTAGATACAATGGAAAAACAGATGATCAGTTGTTTCAATGTCCGTCTCACAAAACACACAGTTTTTATGATCAATACCAAACCTCAATCTTAGCAACTCGTTGGATGGATAGATGTTGTTCATAACTTTGAAGTGGATTTCTTTCGTTTTGGGACTTAAAGGGTAAGAAATATATTTAGTTCTCAATTTAATGTTTGATTTGGAGAACAGCTGATTAATGGAATTACTATTTGTTGGCTTTGGAAAAAGGATTGTGTTAAGTTGAGTACGCATGAATACGTTTGAACATTTCTTGTCCAAAAAATTAAGACCATTAATATGAAGTGCAGGTGGGTTAATAGTTACCAAGTTCGAATTTGAGTTTTGGGCTAATCTCTTCACAGCTTCTGGGATAGCTTTAATAACTTTATTAAATTGGGACTGTGAACAGTTTAAGTTATATTTTAAGCAAAAGTCTTTGTGAGAGAACCACTGACCCTGGTCATTCAGTAAATGGGTTATGGACCAGATATTTTTATCCATCCAATGTTGTAAGAAAAGAGACTTTCTATTACATGTGATATATCTGTTATTCCATATTGGAGTTTGATGTGGGGTGAAGTTATGTGAGAACAATAGTTTCCAGTACAGTAAAACTTGTTTGTGGAAAGATGACAGTTTGGTTGGTAATTTTTCAACTTGAAAATCACATTTAAGAACAAATTCTATTCCTCCCATTTTTTTGAAAATCCCTCTGGGGAGACAATACCAAATACAATTTTTGTTCAAAATGAAGGATTTTAGCCACTTTATTTTTATCATTGCATTCAAACATTCAAAATCTATCGCTTTTAGACCTCCATCTTCATAATCTTGGACAATTTTTGACTTTTTTATATAGTGTACCCTGTTTTTCCAAATAAAATTGAAGTTCAATTGGTTGAAAGTTTTGATAAATTTATTAGATATAGAAATTGAGTATGCAGGATATATGCAGCGAGCTAAGGATTCCATTTTGGTTAAATAAGTTCTGCCAAAGACTGTGAGGTCTCTTTGTAACCACATATTGAGTTTGGATTTACATTCTGTTATTTTTCCTTGCAGGTTTAGTGTTTCACAGTTGGTTACGTCCCTGGTTATATGAACTCCCAGATATTTTACAGAGGTTTTAATGGGGATATTATATGCATTTGTGAGGCTACACTCGTGTATGGGCATTAATTCGCATTTACTATGGTTGAGTTTTAGTCCCGAGGCTTTAGTAAATGAGTCAAGTAGTTCAAGAATTTTGGGGAGCTGTTTCAAGCTTTCAAGAAAGATGGTAGTGTCATCGGCAAGTTGACTTATAATCATCTGCTCATCAAAAACATTTAGTTTGGGAGTATCTGAGTTTTTTATATGGATTGCAAGAGTTTCTGCAGCTAATATAAATAAGAAAGGGGAGATATTACAGCCCTGTTTAACTCCTCTGTTGATACTAAATCTTGGGGATGATCCACTAGGGAGCGCTACAGAGCTGGTTGTGTCATTATAGAAAGATTTAATTATGTTACAGAATTTGGGACCAAATCCAAATAATTCTAAAACTTTGAACAGAAATTGATGTTCTAGTTTATCAAAAGCTTTATAAAAGTCAAGGAATAAGATGAAACCATCACTTTCAATCAAATGTTGATAGTCTAAGAGGTCTTGTACTAGTCTTATATTATTATGTATCGACCTGTTTTTCATAAATCCTGTTTGTGTATCACTAATTATCTGGTCTAAGTCTTCTTTTAATCTATTAGTGTAAATATATGTCAGTAGTTTGTAGTCATAGTTTAACAGTGAAATCGGACGAAAGTTATCCAGTAGTTTATTGTCTTTGCCTGGTTTTGGTATAAGTGTGATGATACCTTGTTTCATGGTGGTGGGTAATAAGAAGTTAGTTGTAACCTCTTTGAAGACCTCAAAAAGAACGTTTCTGAGTGTGGTCCAGAAATGTTTGTAAAAGTTAGCTGTGAGGCCGTCTGGGCCTGGCGATTTGTCTAATTTTAAACATGTAACGGCTTTGTCTAGTTCCTCTATGCTGATATCTTTTTCACATTCTTCTTTGAAGCTATTGTCAATTTGGGGGATGGAGTCTTTAATATTGTTTAAGAAAGTGTCAGAGTCTGTTTTGGAAAAGGATGAGCTATATAGGTTTTGGTAAAACAAACTAATTTCTTTTGCAATTAATTTAGGGTCTGAGCAGTCTGAACCATTAATTGTAAGAGTTTGGATGGAGTTTCTTTCCTGTCGTCTTTTTTCAAGTCTGCAAAAATAAGCTGAGTTTTTTTCCCCTTCTTCCATCCACTTGGCTCTTGATCTGATGAATGCTCCTCTGGCCTTTCTTTCATATATTTTATCCAGTTTGAGATGTAATGAAGAAAGTTTACCTTTTTCACCCTCTGTTAAATATTGTTTGTTGCTAATCATGTATATTTCTTTAATGATGTTATCTTCTTCTAATTTGTTATCCTTCTTAATCTGTTTACTAAAGGAAATTGAATATTGGCGTATTCTGTATTTCATAAATTCCCATTTTTGGACATATGACTGTAGGGAGTCATCTTGTAGAATTTCTTGAATTATGTCTTTGATTTTATTATTAAATTCAACCTGTTTTAGGAGGAGTGCATTAAATTTCCAGTATCCTTTTATGTTTTTAGAGTTTGTTACTGGTGAGACTGAAATCTCAATACAGCAGTGATCAGTGAGCGGAGCAGGGGAAATTTCACACATGGATATCTGATTAATCATTGTGTCTGCTATTAGCCAATAATCTAATCTGGACTTACTTGAGGCATCTGGTTTAAACCAGGTAAACTGTTGGTGGTTTTTATTTTTTTCTCTCCATGGGTCATGGATGCATAAAGTGTTACAGAAATCGGTTAATAATGAGTTAGGGTGCTGATCAGTGAACTTGCTGGGAAATCTGTCCAAATATTCATCTAAAACCATGTTCCAGTCACCTCCAATTATTACATTTTCTGTGCAGTATCTTTTTTTGAGTTCAAGTATCGTTTCTTTGATGTTTAGGATAAGATCTTTGTTTTGTTTTGTGTTACAGTAGCCGTAAATGTTCCCCAAAATGAGTGAGGAGTTATCTAATTCTAAAACACATATGAGCCAGTGGCCATCATTATGCATTTTTGTGGTTATTATTTTCCCAGGGCAGTTGTTGAATAAAATTGCAACTCCTGCTGCTCTAGTTGAACCGTGTGAGAATATTATTTTGTCTCCCCATTGGGTTGACCAGAATTTTTCATCTGAATCCTGAGAGTGGGTTTCTTGGAGAAGTACACATTGTGGACTTTTGTTTTTACAATATAAAAAAGTAGCTTTTCTTTTAAGGTTATCTCTTAGACCCCTAGCATTGAGTGATAAAAGTTTAATGTTATGAGACCAGGACATAAACTTGAATTAGATTTTGAAAAGAAAACAAAAAATTAGAAACAGTTACACAAATATTAACAAGAACTGACTATCTTAAGTGTTTTAAGTCAGAGAATAAAATAACTTCAAGGCGAGTCCCAATTAAAACAAACTTGGGTATTGACCTTATACTGAACATTTGATGCAAACAAGTGTAAAAACTAATACAGAGTTGCAGTGAACAATTTAAACCGTAAATCTGCAAAGGGTATTTCCCCCCTGATAGAAATAGCTAATTTATTACTGTACGACCATCAATCACAGCAATGTGGCCTTTGTAAAATGCCACCCCAGCGCTCTAGCTTGTTTGATTTTTGGCCACAGTTGTTCTCTTTTCTGTCGATCCTCTTTTGTGAAGTCTTGAGCAAACCTCAGATTTTGATTCTTGCAAACTGGAGAGTCTTTCGTCGCTTTCCAAACTGCATCCCTGTGACGTCTCCTGAGAAACTGCACGATGATTTGACGGCTTCTTCCGTTTTCCTTCCTCCCGATGCGATTCTCGAAGTCGAACAGCCGGGTACTTTGTCACGTGACTGTGTTGCGGAAGTCGTGTTTGGGGGAATACAAACGAGTGCTTCGGCGGGTGAAATTGGTAAAATGGTGAAAAGTTGCTGCGTTAAGGACTGCATTTCGCACATAAAAAAACATCCCGATAGAAACTACTTCATTTTTCCTACATCAGGAGCGAGAAGGGAGAAATTGAAAGCTGCAGTCAACAGAGGCATCCAAAAACCAGATGGATCTGTAAATCCTGCAAAGCTTTGATCACCACGAAGCAAGCACACATATGTGTGTTCGGCACATTTTATTACCGGTACGTATTAGTATTGCTTTTAGAAACATAAAAAAGAAAATAGAGGTAATTTATAACAGTTGTTAGCACTGTAATTGATTAAACATCAGTAGGCCATGCACTTGCCTGGCCAGTGTTGAGTCAAATACGTAAAAATACACCTTTTCTGAGACTGTTGTAATTCTACACTGTAAAAAAAATCCGTAAAAAAACAGGTAAATGTACTGTGGAAGTGTGAAGGAATTTTCCGTTATCATTTTTTACAGGGGTTTCTCCATTTTTTTTTTCGCGCAAAGCACCCTGGGAACAAGAACCTTTGAGAAGAAGCGCGAAAGAAGACTCCATTTACCTGGCACCCTAGATTAACATAAATTTATGTAAATTATACATTAAAAAAACGTTAAATTACGGGAAAAATCCGTTTTAGGGTTTACGGAAATATCTGTAAAAAAAACGGAGAATGTACTGGCAGAAAATTACCAGGACATTTTCCGTTTTTTTACTGATTTTTTTTTTACTGTGTAGTCTTTGTTATCTTTAGGACGGAAAGTAAATGTCCAGTCCCATCCAGACTATGTTCCATCCATCTTCCCTCAGCGCCCAGAGTCAGTTGAAGTTACAGCTAACAAATCTTCCCTAAAGGTTGCACGATATGAAAGAGCTGCTCGGAGGGCCAAGAAACCAGGTATGTAATGATTTAATTTACTAAGGGAATACGTAACTTAATATATATATCTTCATAACAGATAACCTAAACAGTGAGGAAAACCTGAAACCTAAAACAAAGAAAGTTCTAATATTGTGTTCATGTGTGTGTCAGAAATATTAAAGTACTGTGTGTTACTGCTAACATGATTAAAATATTTCTCCTCTTTTTCCAACAGCAGTAACGCCCAAAGCACGAAGAAAGCTTTCCATGCCAGAGAGATCCACAGCATCCCCAACACATCATTTGGCTTCACAACAGCCGTCGGAAGATGACACGCATGTCAACAATTCATTGATTGACTTTGCCACACTGTGCAGCGCAGAGCTCCTGACACCAGCATTTACTAGGGGCAAAACACAACTGTCTGCAAAAGAAGTTGAAGTTTCACGAAAAATTTCATCTCTCCTGCTCCACTGAAGGTTCCTGCTCCACTGAAGGTTCCTGCTCCTCCTCAGGTTCCTGCTCCTCCTCAGGTTCCTGCTCCTCTGAAGGTTCCTGCTCCTCCTCAGGTTCCTGCTCCTCCTCAGGTTCCTGCTCTTCTGAAGGTTCCTGTCAGGATACATGTGGAGCGAGTGATTGGTCTGATGAACCGTTTTGGTATCCTGAAAGGTACTTTACCTGTTCGCTGCATACAGAGTTGCAAAGACGAAAGTATGGATTGCCCACTGTCAAGCTGTGACAAAATTCTGACTGTTTGTGCATCACTGACAAACCTGGGACAGGGGATTGTTTTTAGACAATAGTACTGCTGCATGCAGTTAACCTGTTGGCTTTGTTTTAAAAATATTGACGAATTGAGCCTACAGTTGTATATATGGTATGATAGTGTTTCATTTGTAAAGTTCAAATTTTAGTTTGTTTATTTGATAATTATTGTAGAAAGTAATACTTTCTGAAAATAGTGTCATAATATTTTTTATTCTTCTGCAATCCTTTGATTTGATTTGTATTTTCGGTGGCATGTGAAAGAGCTGTTTTAAAACTGAAATGCTTAGATAGGATACAAATTATGAAAAAAAAATTGTCTGTCTTTAATACAATGAGTAATAAACATTAAAAATAGGACGAAACCATCATTTATGTTGTGCTGTTTCCCTTTTTTATGTGAACATTTTTGCATATTCAGTTTCAGTATGAAAAACTTTTAAAAATATTAGTTCTACCACTGACATGAAGTTTAAACAAGCTTAAAGTATAGGTGTCATTAACAGTATTGAATGTGCGTCTTTGCTTCAGACTTTGACAAACATACTTGTTCTGCAACACTGTGAGACTTAATTAACTTTTGCTTGTATACAACAGCTAACAAACAAGATGATAAAGAACCAACAATTAGAGAAAACAATTTTTATTGTTATTGTTGCACTGAAAAATACACTGCAGTCTTTCATTGTGCGGTCCACAGACAATGAACGACATAATTTTGCAGCTCCCGTTGTGCAAATACATCAGAACATTAAGAAAGATAAAATACAGAGGTAAAAATTGAATAAAAATAGATAAAAAATACAGTAAAAACAACAGTATCAGCCATATCAAAAAGTCAGGTGGCCATTACAGTATTGCACATAACCTTATTGCACATAACCACAGTGTTTGCAAGTTAACCATGTGTTCACATCCTTGATAGAGAGGAACGATGGTTTGAGAGAGGAGTAAAGGAGGCCATCTTTGTGAAAAGAAACCGCCCATCATTAAACAGGGGTGGAGGCCTCCGAGTTCAACTGTCCCCCTCCTACAATGCTGTGATTGCTGGTATCACTCAGCCCTCTGTGAATAGCAAACAACCATCAGGGTGCTAACGATCCATTGTTAGGCTGATGGTCCTCCTTGATCATGTGAGCAGCTGGTTTCAGGCTGTCATCAGCCAACTGGTTGTGTAACACTGTGAGAGGGTGCTATTTATAAGACTGAGCTGAACCCAGCACCTCAGACTGAGGAAGTCTTTCGGACGAAAGACGAAACGTTTCTACAATTTTTTGCTTTGTTTTGTTTTTTTGTTTTTTGAATGTCCAGAGGACCAGACTTAGCTTTTTTAGATTTTTCTACCTGGATTATTGAGCATGCATCAGGGTATTAACCATGTGTGTTTATAAGTCTTAACTGCTGTTAGATAATGAACAATAAAATAATTTTGCAGCTCCCGTTGTGCAAATAAATCAGAACATTAAAAAAGATAAAATAAAGAGGTACAAATACTGTATATATTATTATTATTTACCCACATATCAACCGGTAGTTTATACGGACATTTTTGGAGTCCAGACAGTTTCAGTTTCATACTGTCCCGCTGTCGCGCATCTCTGGTAGTAAACTGTCTTCGTATTCATAAGACATCCTTCCAAAGATGTGTGCTACACAAAAATATTCGATTCGACTTTACTAGCAAACAAAACCAGAGCCTCTGAACAAAACGAATTCCAATGGTCTAAACCGCAGTTTACCCCCACAACGCAACCTGATGTTGAAATCACGTGATGCGTGACATCACGTCGACTTCGAGAATGGATTGAGTTGACCACGTCTTCCATCACTGGCTCCCACTCTGGAAAGATCTGAAGTAGAAGCTCGTTGATTTCAGCTCGTAGGTTTTCTCCTTCTTTTTCCTTGAGGCCAGAGATTTTTAAATTCAAACGGCGTTTGTTTCTTTCCATTTCAAGCACTTGCTCTTTCAGTTCTGCATTTTCTTTTTTAATATCTGAATATTCTTTTTCCAGAGTATCCACTCTTGATTTGCATTCTGTGATTTCAACAGAATTCATTTCCACACGCTGGATCATGCTAGCAAACATTTCAGAGTTTTCTTTAAGTTGTATTCCAAAATCTCCCACCTTGGCATCCAGGTTCTTTATGACCATCAGAACATCAGCAAGAGAAGGCTCAGCTTCTGTCGCTAGTTTTTTAGCTGGTGGGGATTTCGTTGGAGTGGCACTTAAAGGACGCCTCGTTCCGGAGTTGCTAGCAGAGCTAGCTTTCGGTGAGTCCATGCTAACATCGTTAGCATAGTTGTGGTGTGCTAGCTTGTCGGCTGCATTAGCATTGGCGCTCTTGAGTGGAGGAAAGTCTTTGTTGTTGCGGAAAGGCATGTTGAAATATATCCAATGTCCACTGTTATGTTTGCAAATTGTAATGGGTAAGTAAGGACAATTTTAATTCAATATTTTGGGACCGGCCGAACGGAGCTCAGTTGGGTGCGTGTGCCCTGTACTTCTTTTATGCTAACGAAGATTAGAAATGTAAAATATTGTGCTGTACTTTTAGACTACGATTTAATTTTCTGTAACGTTTCATTTTCTTGATTTCAGTTCTTCCGTACCCGTTCTGAAACTATTATTTAAAGGAAACTTTGTCTAACAGAGATGAGGAGACATCAGGCTGAACAACGAGAGGAAGTGGCTGCTGAAGAAATGTCCGAGTTTCTGGAAACAACAGATGCAGATTATAAAGAGGAACAATGTCGTTTAAAGGACAAACTGCAACACAACAAAACCCAAGGTGCTGTTTTCAACCCAAACGTTCTGCGTCACAGATTAGGTTTGTATCTAAACAGCTTTTCAGTGATGATTTTAGCTGGATATGTGCACCGGCGACTGCGGTAAAGTGAGCCGCAGCTCCGTGACCCAAAAATGGAAGAAGCGGGTAAAAAATAATGGATGGATGATTTTAGTTGCAGTTTCACCGATTAAAGTTTCCATCTCTGGTATGGATTTTGTGTCATTTTGAACTTTTTTTTCTCTTTCTGTTAGGTGATAAAGATATCAGTGAAGTCAGATACTGTATCAGTAAAATAGATTGTGAACGCACAAAAAGTATGAAAAGTAAAAATAAAGGATATAGGAATTCAAATACAGTAATATGGTTATATGATGAATAAAATATATAATTTATAAATCAAGTACAAACCGGATTCCAAAAAAAGTTGGGACACTAAACAAATTGTGAATAAAAACTGAATCCAATGAGGTGCCAACATCTAATATTTTATTCAGAATAGAACACAAATCACAGATCAAAAGTTTAAACTGAGAGAATGTATAATTTTAAGGGAAAATGTGTTATTTCAAATTTTCATGGCGTCAACAAATCCCAAAAAAGTTGGGACATGTCCATTTTTACCACTGTGTGGCATCCCCTCTTTTTCTTACAACACTCAACAGGCGTCTGGGGACAGAGAGACCAGTTTCTCAAGTTTAGAAATAGGAACGCTCTCCCCTTTGACTTTTTTTGACCGATGCTTCAGGCTTGAATCTGAAACTATAAAGACTGAGCGGTCCGTGAAGGCAGCACCGGGGCTCAGGCTTGAATCTGAATGTATAAAGACTGAGCAGTCCGTGAAGGCAGCACCGATGCTTCATGCTTGAATCTGAATGTATAAAGACTGAGCGGTACGTGAAGGCAGCGCCGATGCTTCATGCTTGAATCTGAAACTATAAAGACTGAGCGGTCCATGAAGGCAGCGCCGATGCTTCATGCTTGAATCTGAATCTATAAAAACTGAGCGGTCCATGAAGGCAGCACCGATGCTTCAGGTTTGAATGTGAAACTATAAAGACTGAGCGGTCCATGAAGGCAGCACCGATGCTTCATGCTTGAATCTGAAACTATAAAGACTGAGCGGTCCATGAAGGCAGCACCGATGCTTCAGGTTTGAATGTGATTGTATGACTGAGCGGTCCGTGAAGGCAGCGCCGATGCGGTCGGGACCGTGAAGGCAGCACCAGGCTCCAGGTTCATGAGGGTTCAGATGTGTACAGATGTGTACAGATGTGTTGATGCTCTTCACGGTGAGACCTTCTGGACCTGCTCCTCCTCTGCGGTGACTTTTTATTTACTCGCTGCTCTTTTTAAAAGTTCTTCGTGTTTGTCATCGTCAACATTCAGTGTTTTGTTTTGTGACAGTTTATTTATGTAAATAAAGTTTGTGAGACCCAGACATGGCTCAGGGAGCGCCTGTCGACATCGACCCGGACTTCGAGCCTCTCTCGCGGCCTCGCTCCTGCACCTGGCCGCTGCCCCGGCTGGAGCTCCAGCCCCCCGGCGGCTCCGACGCGCCTTCCCCGGCGGCGCCGGGTGGAGGAAACACCGACTTCATCATCAACAGGCTCGGCTTGTTGGAGGAGGAGTGCACCGAGCAGACACCTCCCTTCTCCCAGAGTCATGGCGCGCACCTGCACCCTCCTCATCACCTGCACCCTCCTCCTCCTCCTCCTCCTCACCTCCTGCAGCAGCAGCAGCAGGTGTCTCCCTCGGGGGTGCAGGCTCTGAAGAAGCCCGGCTCGTCGCGCAGGAACGCCTGGGGGAACCTGTCGTACGCAGAGCTGATCAGCCAGGCCATCGACAGCTCACCTGAGAGGAGGCTCACCTTGTCCCAGATCTACGACTGGATGGTGCAGCGCGTGCCCTACTTCAAGGACAAGGGCGACAGCAACAGCTCTGCAGGCTGGAAGGTCAGTGTCTGTCAGCAAAATATCTCATGCACCAGTTCAA
This sequence comes from Garcialebias charrua, assembly GCA_038048925.1. Classification (NCBI taxonomy): domain Eukaryota; kingdom Metazoa; phylum Chordata; class Actinopteri; order Cyprinodontiformes; family Rivulidae; genus Garcialebias; species Garcialebias charrua. The sequence goes on from JBBPBX010049241.1 coordinate 19,787, forward strand.
ACTGCCTGAAAGCAACAAGTTGACATGCACCTACAACTGTTTACCTTTTCAAGTTCAACCAGTTGGCCGCCAGCAAAACCACAGCATGTCTCTAACTCTGTGGATCTTACAGATGTTGAGCAGACATGTGGTGCGGTTGTGGCTGAGAGTCATCCCCCAACATGTACTTTGAGCACAACACGTCACACCATATCATTCCCTTACATTTTAGCATTAACTGCTGGAGGCAACCCTGTTTTGTCTGTTAGCAAAATATCTCTCGAACCACTGGGTTGACTTTAATGAAACTCTCAAGATGTAACTACTGGATGTGCCTTTACAGTAGTTTTACTTTTGGGATCAATCCACTTTAAGGTGGCCACCACAGGCAACTGATCTTAGAAAACACAAAAACGACTCTTAACTCTGCCGATTTTACAGCTAATGAGCTNTTTACAGTAGTTTTACTTTTGGGATCAATCCACTTTAAGGTGGCCGCCACAGCAACTGATCTTAGAAAACACAAAAACGACTCTTAACTCTGCCGATTTTACAGCTAATGAGCTAAAATTTGGTACGGCTGAGAGTCACTCTCAATACATAGTCTAAATGTTTACAGCTCACACAAGATCTTGCAGTATTGGAGAGATCATGCATGTCATTTGGTTTGACTAAAACACGTACAACAGTCAAAGTCTGGCATATAAGGCAGAGATATGCATTCGTTTAAGAAATGCTAAGACTTTAATTACTGATTTAAATGTGTTTTCTGTGCAGAACTTATGTTCGTATTAATATTCACTTTTGCACAGAAACATTCAGCAATAGATAGTTTTGTATCAATTAAAGGTTTTTACTCGGCAACAATATTTGTGACTTGAAAAAGTTTGGTTTTAAAATGAGCACCTCAGCCGTGGCTTTAGTTGTTTTTAGTGGTTACGGTTTTATACGGTAAATTAGAGCGGGACGAAACCTTTGTGAAGTAACTTAAATGGGGGGTTCCGCAGGGGTCCATCCTGGGTCCTCTCCTATTCTCCTTATACCTACTGCCACTCTGTGCTATTTTCCGGAAACACAACATACCTTTTCACTTCTACGCCGATGGCTGTCAAATCTACTTAAGACACAATGGTACATGCTCTATTCAACCTCTGCTCGACTGCCTGGGTGACATCAGGGACTGGATGGCTTTAAATTTCTTAAGTTTCAATGAAAAGAAGTCTGAAGCCATGTTGTTCCTTCCCAATGACACAATCTCGAACCACTGCATCGACCTTTCTGCTCTAGCCCTGTCTGAAAAACAAAAAGTCACAAATCTGGGAGTGATAATGGATCCTTCCATGAAACTCAACAGTCATGTAAACATGATCGTTAAATCCTGTTTTTTCCAGCTGAGGCGACTGTCTAAGCTGAAGCCCATATTATCCAAAAATAACCTGGAGACAGTAATACATGCATTTATTACATCTAGGCTTGATTACTGCAATTCACTCCTGTTTGGTATCAGTCAGACCACCATTGCACGATTACAACTGGTCCAGAACGCAGCCCAATTTTTAACCAGTACAGGCAAAAGAGAGCACATTACACCAGTCTTGGCCTCCCTGCACTGGCTACGTTCATCTTCGAATCCAGTTCAAAATTCTCCTCTATCTCTACAAATCGCTGAACAGTCT
>JBBPBX010049242.1:12403-25438 GCA_038048925.1 Garcialebias charrua
GCAGATCAGATGAGACGACAACAAAGTCGATCATCGAACTGCGACCTAGGGTGTCCTGGTGCCAAGAGCACATATGTACACCCTTATGCCTGAACATGGTGTTCGTTATGGACAATCCATGACGAGCACAGAAGTCCAATAACAGAACACCACTTGGGTTCAGATCAGGGGGGCCGTTCCTCCCAACCACACCCCTCCAGGTCTCACTGTCATTGCCCACGTGAGCGTTGAAGTCCCCCAGTAGAACAAGGGAGTCCCCAGGAGGCGCACTCTCCAATACCCCCTCCAAGGACTCCAAAAAGGGTGGGTAATCTGAGCTGCCGTTTGGCGCATAGGCACAAACAACAGTCAGAGCCCGTCCCCCCACACGTAGGCGAAGGGAGGCTACCCTCTCGTTCACCGGGGTGAACCCCAACGTACAGGCACCAAGATGGGGGGCAACAAGTATGCCCACTCCTGCTCGGCGCCTCTCACCAGGGGCAACTCCAGAGTGGAAGAGTGTCCAACCCCTCTCAAGGAAACTGGTTCCAGAGCCAGAGCCATGCGTTGAGGTGAGTCCGACTATTTCTAGCCGGAACCTCTCAACCTCACACACTAGCTCAGGCTCCTTCCCCACCAGAGAGGTGACATTCCATGTCCCAATGGCCAGCTTCTGTAGCCGAGGATCAGACCGCCAGTGTCCCCGCCCTCGGCCACCACCCATCTCACATTGCACCCGATCCCTTTGGCCCCTCCCACAGGTGGTGAGCCCATGGGAAGAGTTTGAGATAGTTGTCTAAATCAAGGCCGACACGGGGAGCCAGATTCAGATAACAACAATTATTTTGGGTCAGGCTGACTTGATTTCTGTCTGCCTTATAGTTCTACTGGTACATCTCAATGGCGACTCCATACGACCCAATTTTTTTGGTCAGCATTGCCGGACCTAGCTTGTAGCTTCTCCAAGGTCGATTCCTTCTCACCAGCAAGTTTCAGGAGCCACAAGTGGCCTGCAATTCTCAGAAATCACGTCCAGCTTACAGCGCAGCTCACAAATCATTTGAGTCCGAGTGCTCACCGCACGGAACATTCCTTCACTCAAGCCGGGCAGCCTCACAATGGCCAGAACAGCTGCCAACGTTTTTCGCATTTGTCAATATGCCAGGTAACCACCAACTCCAAAAAGCAGAAATCCTATTATCATAAATCCAATCCAAAAAAACATTTAAGTACCGGTAGAAGTTTTGTTTGTGTATACTTGAAAAAACATTAAATTCCATTTCTAATTTCTCAATGGTAAACTAACATGTCTTCTTTTATGTGTAACACATTTGTGAAAAGTACAATTTCCAGCTAATTTTTTGTAACCTAGTTTCTAAAACTTTATAAAAATGCTTCTCTTTTTGAGCATTCCAGAAAAATATCTAACCGCAGTGGTACTAGCATGCAAGTTGGCCTTTTTCCATTAACATTTTGTTCTTTATTTTACAGTTCTTTTGAGCTATTTCATTTAACAAAAGCTGTTTCTGTAGAGCAACAAACTGCTGGTTTACAGCAACAGGTATCTAAGGCCCATTCTCTCCAACATGTTTTGAGACGGTGTGTGAAAATAATTATAGGAAGACTAAGAAACACAAAACACATGGTAGCTCTGCATGCATGTGAGAGAAGCAGCATGACGGCACCCCCACACTGCATGAATTAGATATTTTCCTAGATTAAATCTTACAAATTGTCTATTTTTTCTTCTCAAAAATATGATTTCATGTAATCATATGAATTTCAGAGTAGAAAACTGCAAAGCTCAGTTGGGCCATTGAAAATATAATCAGCAGCAATGTGTTTGTCTTTTGAAATATAGTTTTTATTAAATTAGTTTTAATTTTGACTTTTCAACTGAAGCATTTTTTATTATTATTTAAAAAAAAAAACTTTAACACTTTCATTTCAAACTGTTCGTTGAACAAAACAAGGCATTTGGAGACTGTTCCCTAAATAAAGGTGGATGGGTAAATTTTAATGTTCAGTAAATTTATAGAATAATGGATTACAAAAAATGTAAATACTGTATGAACTTTAGATAATCTTATAGAAATACCCTCTCCTTCATAAATCAGTACTTTATCACTTGAACAAAGACTGTCCGCCCCCACTGTTGAAAATAAGCAGTCACTTTCCGTGAATCTTATTTACGGTAGATTGTTCTCTCTGAGTACAGATGGAGCCAACTGGCTTATCAGGAGACACAAACCTGGTCTTTTGTCTGAGTCCTGTTGGCACTAAACCCTTCTGTATCTCTAAAGGTTAAAAATATTAGCTGAATAGGTAAGCAAGAAGCTCTGAGCGTTTTAATAAGGAAGCATTGAATGTGATGGAAAAGTTGACTATGGAAAAAAAATTCTAGCTGCTCCCTTTGTCTGGCCGCCACAACTAAGTTGCACGAAGACTTGGCAATTTCTTTTTCTTTTTTTTTTTTTCTAATGCTGGATGCCCTTCTGGACACAACCACAGACCACCAAGTAGAGCTGTCATTTTTAAACCGAATCCAGAGCCCGGCCCAACCCGGATTCAGGCCGGGCTGTAATAATGTGTTTAATGTCTTAAGGCCGGTGTCAGACTTTTTATTGCATCAGCGGACATGCGCAGCTGACGATCCAATTATTTGGCAACATGGTTTGCCATACAATCACCTGCCGCATGCGGCCATTTGACCGCGCACTGACCAGCCTTGAAAGATGTAAAAGAAAGTTCAGTTACAGTAAAGAAAGGCATCAAACAAATGAGACATCTTTGTTCTTTCCTTTAGAAGGTGATGGTGTAATTCAAGAGAAATTCAGCTGCTCTCAGCTGAGGCGCGCAGCCGATGACCCAAACAGGTCACATCCCGTCGCGGCAGCACAACGGCTCAGTGCTTAGCATTGTTGCCTCACAGCAAGAAGGTCCTGGGTTCAATCCCTGGTTGGACCTGGGGGACCTGTATGGAGTTTGCATGTTCTTCTTGTGCTTGCGTGGGTTTTCTCCGGGTACTCCAGTTTCCTCCCACCAACCAAAAACATGCATGTTAGGCTGCCTTTAGGCCCAGGCAGGCCTCCCTTGCAAAAGAGATCTGTGATCTCAGTGGGATTTGCCTGGTTGAACAAAAAAAATTATAAAAATCCGGCATGTCAGAGCAGGGTCTGTGTCCGAATAATGCAGAATGTAGGTAGAAGCAGGGATTTAAAGTGTTTTGACGGCCATGCAAGGACAAACGCCCCCTCAGCTCCGATCTTCTGCCCCCTGAGCTGTGTGCGTCCGGCGTCCGGCGACCGTTAATAACTATATACTGTAAGCAGTCAAAGCTTAATTAAAAATGTTGGGGTGGGGAGTGGGGGGGGAGGGGTCGGTTTCAGACCTGTAATTACTGTTAATCCATCAGGTTGGGTGGGGTTTGAAAATGAAGGCTACGGGCTGGGGTCGGTCGAGTCCGATTTTTTTGGGACCGAATGCAACTCTACCACCGAGCTACCACAGCCCTCTGTGTGGAGCAGAGAGCTGCTATCTAGGATGCCCAGAGGAGCAGATGGTGGGGGTTAAGGACCTTGCTCAAGGGCCCAGAGTGGGGCAAATGAGGGTGGAGGCAGGTGTGGGTACTTCACCAATCCCACCCACATTTTTATATTGTCAGTACCGGGAGTTGATCCAGCGATCTTCCAATCACAGGCCCACCACTTATCTAACCTCTGTGCCACCACTCCCTAGACTATGGAAATAAATAAATAGGTTAATCCATCAGCACAGCCAAAATATTCTTGGGCCAGTCCCAAGCCCGGCTAAATGTTTAAGGTTGTGTCAGAAAGGGCATCCAAAATAAAACACTTTTGCCAAGAGACTAATATGAAAGTTCATCTAAGCAACATCCTACCAGGCTGGTCGAGGCCCGGGTTAACAACAAGAACCACCAGTTCTATTGATAAACAGAATGCCGGCTGACATTGTTAGCCAAAGACGAAAAGGAGAGAAATGTGTCAGAAGACTGAGGGAGAAGAGGAAAGTTGAGAATGTAGGACAGCTCTAAATGTGGGGACATGACAGGCAAAGGTAGAGAGCTGGCTGACATGATGCAGAGAAGGAGAAGGGGAAGCTGTGTTTTGTCATTGCTTTGCTGACGATACTCAAATTTACCCATTCATTAAGCCTGGTGGTTGCACAAATGTTACTGTTCTTCACAATTGTTTGACTGACATTAGACACACATGTCTTTGAATTAGCTTAAGCTATATCTGAGAAAAACTAAGACATTGGGTTTTGTCCCAAATCATACTTTGTAGACACAGTAATGAATAAGATAAAGCATTTCTTGTTAAAAAAAAAAAATAGAGACCTGAAACAGTTAGTGAGTTCTCAACAGCAACAAAATGAAAAAAAGTTTTGATTTGCTTATTTTGATCAATCAGAAAAACCAGTAGGACTTTTTTTTTTTTACAAGTTCGAAGAAAGTGAGCATTTCTAAATGAATGATTAGCTTTTTGTAAATACAATATGTATTGTGCAGATTTTGGGCATGAAGTCCAGATTTGTTATGTGAGACAATAAAGATTTTCTTCCTTTTTAGTGTCAAAATTCTCATTTTCCTGGTGGTTTCAGCCCAAGTAAGAATTTTATGAACCCTTTTTTGGTTGCTAATGTAGGATATATACGGGGGTCAATATTAAACTGACACACTTTATATTTCTTAATTACTTATTCAGATTGTATAGTAATTTCACGGATTCTTTTCTTTTTCAGTTTACCCAATTCTGTGATCTTTATGATGGATAAATAAATAAAGCCATTAAGTGACAGTGAGACATTAACTTAGTTTGGTATGCCAAAGACACTACCATTTATTTAAAATAAATCAACTAAATTAACACCATTACACTTGATTGACTTGCTTTCACTTTCTTGCAATTTAATACTGTACGTCAGCAAATTTAATTGTAACAACAGACATAAATACAGTTGTCAATATACTCTGATGCCATAGGCGTAGATCCTGGGGGGGTCGGGGGGGTCCGGACCCCCCCAATCTTGGGGAAATATAGATCTGTCCCCCCCAATAATTCAATAAAGGAAACTGTGTCTTTAAACAATATAAATATAAAAAGGCAAAAAAAGAGAGAAATCTGCCATTATTCTTAGAAAAAAAAAAGGAAATTTTGCCCACCCCCCCTTCTCTGTTGGCAAATGGTTTAGTCCAATGTTTACAAGGAACAACAGCGGCACCGGAGTCACAGGCTGCTCCGCACGGGAGCTGCAGCACAAACTTTTAACTTCCAGTAAGTAGCTACTTAAAACATTGGTGACAGTGACTGGGAGGAAAAGGTCTTTTACAGTGTTGAAAGACAAGTGTGTCTGTGTCTCATTAGTGGCTGTAGCAACAGCAAAACGCAACGAGGAGCGACACTTCATCAGCTAACACGCTAGCTTCAATGCTAACTAGCTCCCTGGTGGCTGCAACAGACAGAAGAATCTCAGAGCAGCTTTGAGCAGGATGGATTCACATTCATCATATTTTCAGGTGTGGAGCTCTTGAAAGAAGTAATGATAAAATATGTGAAAGATAATTAATTTAAAAAGAGTAGAGAAGATGTGATGATTAGTTAAAATGATTTTATATGTGTAGCACTTTGTTGCAGCTGTGGTTGTTTTAAAGGGCTTTATAAATAAATTATTATTATAAAAAATGTTGAGGATCAATACTTATGTCACATGATTAATAAAAAAGTCACTGTTTATTATATTACAATTACATTATTGATATTTTGTATCTGCAACTGGAAGATTTTATTCTTAATAGGTTCTTAAAAAATGCTACAGTAAAAGGCATATTTTGAATGAATGTTACAAACGTGTTCATTTCTACAAAACAGTTAATAAAATATTTATAAAATACAATGAATTTCAAATGTTACAGATTGAGTTTAACATAAAAGAAATAGTGTTTTATGTTTAAATATCAGTTAATAAGTAATCCATTATGCCCCCTTGTTTAGGACTGGAACCAATCTCAGCTGCTTTTGTGTGAAGGCAGGGACACCCAGGACAAGTCACCAGTCTGTCCCAGAGACACCCAGGACACGTCTCCAGTCCATCACAGAGACAGACAAAGAGACAAACAACCATCCACACTCCCAGTCAAAGCTAAGAACAATTTACATTTGCACAGAAGAACCCAAAAAATTATTCAAACTGAGGACTCAAGTTCTTGATTGAGAGTTCTAATCACTAATTATCAATAATAATTGATCATATTTACCAAGCTAAATCATTGTGTGGAGTCTTTAATAATACAGACCAGATCAGATGTGATCAGGCAGTCATATATTCACATGTATGTAAATGTATTATTATTAATACTATAATTAAAGTTGAACCATGCAAATTTGTTTGGAACGAACAAGTGGACCTTTGTGCCTCTTGGTCCCACTGAAGTAGCTCTCAGTCTCAAAAAGTTTGGTGACCCCTGCATTAAAGTATTTCTTCTCCTTGAAAACTGTTTTCTTTTTAAGCTTTAAGATTTTGGGAAGGTGTGGTACCAGATTATCAGTGACACTGACCACAGCAATCTATGAATACAAGCCAAACTGAAATTTAAACAATATTTAGAGGGGACCTATTTTGCAAAATTCTCATTTTGCCACTTGTCAAAATGACAAGTGGCAAAGATTGAACATATTATATTTTTTTTACAAGAGTAATGAGTGTCACTATTGTACTGATTAATAGTAGTATTAAGACTACTAAATACATGCCATTTAAATCAATATTATTGCTGATTATTCTGCATAGTATATGCATGCAGTTTGGATAAACTTCCCTCTGTACATTTTGCATTACATTTCACTGTAACTTTGCCGACCCCCCCAAAATTGCTCTTAAAAAAATTCCCTGTTTATGGTCCCCCCCAATAATGAGATGAAATCTACGCCCTTGTCTGATGCATGCTCAATAATCCAGGTAGAAAAATCTAAAAAAGCTAAGTCTGGTCCTCTGGACATTCAAAAAATAAAACAAAACATTTTTTGAATGTCCAGAGGACCAGACTTAGCTTTTTTAGAGTTAGTCTGTGGCTCTTTAGCTTAAAATGTAGTTACCAGCTTAGATTGAAATAAGGAGAGGTTTAAAGAAATAGGAGGAATAAAAGAGGTTGGAGGGGTTGTAGAGGGAAGTTTATCTTGCATTTATAAAACCAGATGACACTCTTCCATACGCGTCCAGCTAAGATATCATCACACCTCCAGTAAGCAAACAGCTGCTGCTTTACCTTAAGACGTCCGCCTCGGTTCTGGTAAAGAGCTGTGATCAGCCTTGGACTGACGAGTCGTCGGTCCCGCAAGTCCAAGCTGGACTCCACACGTGTTTACCTTGGTCAGTGTCGGTGATACTGCTGTAGTCGGCAGAAGTCGTGGCATTCATGTTTTTTTGGCTCAAGATAACTTATTCCAGAAAGGAATTTAATTCAAAGTTCTGAGCTTGTACGCTCGGTTCGAAGTGGACTGATAACAAGCATGTTATCAGTCTTTACTGAAGACGAAGGTCCTTAGCTCTTGACCAAACGTCCCACAGCTTGAAGAGAAAGTTTACATCTCTCCTTCCTCACAGGAACTAACAGTTTCAGGAAAACTTAGAACCCTTAGTAAGAGTATCTGAGACTTGTCCCTCTCCGATTGGTTCAAAAGAACCAGTCGAGGAGTTCACTTGTTGTTATCATGGTACAGTACAAGGTTACAGCCAGAAGCAGAGTGAAAATGTTTAGGAAAAGTCATTCTCATGAAAACAACGGATTAACGGTCTTCTTCATTTCTAAACAAAACGGCCGGGCCTCTCTGACCCGAGCCTTCAACTTTCACACACAGGAGTGACACAGTAATGTTTCACATTACAGAATAACACAGCATAATAGCATATGTAATCATAAGACATATTGTAAATTACAACACTGCTCATGAATAAACACAGGTGATGCTCTGATTATATTTGTATTAGAACAAAATCAAAGATAGAAACAGTCTCTTTTGAGTGAATCTGTCCTTTGATTCAAGCTAATAAAATAAATTGTGTTAAATGTCAGGTTACTGAAAGGGTCAGTGAAAAGCATCACTGAAGAGTTCAAAACACTTCAGTTTGACCCTGTGTAGGTCCACTACACTAAACATTTAACATTTGTGGATGAAGGTCTAATAAAAATTTTGTTTATGTTAGTTCTTGAGGTAATGTCATTCAGAAAAAGTATTTTAAAGCATGAATACAAAATTATTCTTGAAAACTATTTCCAAATAATTAGATGAAAAAGAAAATACATTATTTTTACAGCCGTACTGGCAAATCAGGTCAAATTGGGTTGTTTTTGTATGATTTCTATCTTTTTTATTATTATTGTTATTTAGCCCAGGAAACCACACAGTTTGGCCATTTTAAGCTCCAAGCTCTTTGTACTAAAAGTCACCTGCAGTGAGTCTTATTAGTGTTCATGTAGATGTATGAACCAGCTGAATTTATAATCACTATGACTCACTTATCTGTGATTCTGATCCCATCTGAAAGCCAGTCCTGCCAAGCTGATATGTTCCGAAGGGGGAAGTAAAAGAAGATCGAGCTGAGTGAGTCATACAAGCACAACTGTGCTGTCTTTGTCTTTTTCTTCCCGGCTCGCATAAATGTGGGTGAATACACATGGAGAATGTGTTTTATTGTTTAATACCTTGCAATGAATGATCAAAGCTGCCAGGCGGGTCGAGCTCTCTGTGCTCTCGGGCTTCTCATCTGAACGTCTGGCGCCGGCCTCGCTGTCATCATCCTCTTCGTCTGATCGCAGGCTTTTCTCGCTTTCCTCAAAAGACTCCCGTTCCTCAGTTGAGTCCTCCGCTGTGCTCTCGCTCCTCTCCTCGGCTTCGGTAGGCCCATCTTTGGTGTCAGCCAGAGGGGAGCGAACTCTTGAGCTCGGGTCCCGGGCATCCCCTCGCAGCCTCGTGATATTTCCCTCTAGCAGACGCCTCTGGACAATGTTGTGGGGTTGCTAAAAAGTAAAAAAAGAAAAGAAAAAAAAATTGATAGGGATTTTTAAACACCTTCATTTAAACATCTTCACCTAGACCAAGGGTCTGCAACCTGCGGCTCTGGAGCCACATGCGGCTCTTTGGTCCCTCCGCAGCGGCTCTTTCAAGCTTTGACCAAAACTAACATAAAACTGAATTTTATAGGATGTTGTACCCACAAAAAATGACTAGTTTAACAGTTTTCCTGTCAACTCCTTTGCAAATATGTGGATACTAGTACTAATACACAAAGTAAATTGTGCTTTATTCTTCAAAGTAGAATATGCAATTACCATATTTTTTGGACTACAAGGGGCACCAGATTATAAGGCTCAATATCAATGAAGGGGTCTGTTTTCATACATAAGGCGCATTATCAAGACAAAACAGTCAGATAAGTCCAACTTTATCCAACTCATTCATAATAACCACATACAATCAGTTTGAGGTCAGTAAGCATAACCAGAATTAATACAGAAGACTCACTGGATTATAATAATAATAATCATTTTATTTAAAAGTGCCTTTCAGGACACCTAAGGCTCACTGTCAATTTTTGAGAAAATTAAAGGATTTTAAATGTGCCTTATAGTCCAAAAAATAAGGTACTCCACAATTTAAAAAAGCACATTTGTCTGCACAGTTCACTGTTTATTTTTTATTATTATTGGCAAAATACAAGACAATACAAGACGTTGGACAGATGAATGGAAGATGGATGGAATCCGATATTTTCTTTTGTCTCAAAATGTTAAAATATCAATAAATGTTAACAATCATTAGATGTTTTTAGTTTTATAATTTCACACCTGGCCAGAAAAGCCCCTCTAGCTAGCAAACTTAAAATGGCCCACTGGGCCACCAGTTGATAGTTGTAGCAGGTATTGCGGCTCTTGACACGTTTAATTTAGTGAACGAAAGGGCAGAAATAGCTCTTTTGATCGTAAAGGTTGCAGACCCCTGACCTAGACCAAGAACCACACAAAGAAACAAGAAATGATTATAATTTAGTCACACTTTGCAAAGGGGATATCACTTCAAACACACTTGGAGCCAGGCTCAAACATGTCTGAAGCAAGTCCGAATTGGTCAGCGCGTGCTGGGATTTTATTCTCTCAAAAGTAGGACAAGGTGAGATTCAGATAGCACATGAACAAACAAGAACGTAATATCACAACAAACCAGAACGTGATGTCAGAACATTATCTGTAATCAAACATGAGCTGGCCCAACCAGCGTCCTTGTTCTGTGTCAAGGAGACAACTGCACACACCCTTTAGATACGTTTTTGTTACATACAGAGATATTTTAGAGAAGCAAGTACAGTAATAACTTTGTCAGAGTACATTAATAAATTAAGTTTTATATGATAAATGTTAAAAACTCTATCAAATTTAATTTCAATTTAAAGATTCTGGCACCTTTTGAATGACTGTGGCACAACATGCTGTTTTTTTCTGTCACATACTAAAGTATTTTCCTTCAGACTAAAACAAGTATTTTGCTAAAAGTAGTTTTTTTGTTTTGTTTTGTTTACAGTCAGTAGATGGTTGTGTTCTGTATGAGGTGCACAGTGAGTTATCATTCAAATGAAGACACTGACTATATAGCACCAATCAAATCTTAGCAAAAAAGGTTAAATCATGTCGTCTGGACCAGTTTATTTAAGTGAGAAACGTTTCATCCCCCATCCAGAGGACTTCCTCAGTCTACGGCCTGCCAACCAGATTACAACCTGATTATTACAACCTTTTTTCTGAACCACTTTATCCTTGGTTGTCCTCAGGCTGTTCTGTGAGTAGGAAATTGGCCATCTGGCCTAAAACATTTGATTCTTGTACAAGATTGGTTGTTTTGGATGTGTATAGATCCTACTTTTGAGATTCCAACAGGAAGTTGGCTTGAAACACAGCAATCTAGTTGGCAGGCCATAGACTGAGGAAGTCCTCTGGATGGGGGAGGAAACATTTCTCACTTAAAGAAACTTGGTCCAGATGACACGATTGAACCTTTTTTGTTGTTATTTGATTGAGCTTACAACAATCAAATCTTACCTCTCATATTGATCTTTAAAGTATTTTAAACAAGGAAATTATCAGAGACTTTCAAATAGATTTCTGTTCACCTGATTTGGATTAGAACTGGTATGTTTTCTAACACAGTTTCTACAGATAATATTATCTGTAGACATACAGACTCACTGTATTATATAGACATATTATGTCTAAAAACAAGGTGTTATTGGCAGATTGTGTTAACTACAGACAAATTGTGTTTATGGTGTTAACCGGTTCGACATCAGCGGCGTCTCAGGTTCAACATTAGCGGCATCTCTATAACTTCTTTTTCCGCCTCGCTTAACACAGAACTTTCTAGCCTGGCCCTCGCCTTCCTGCACAGCTCCGCTCAATTCTCATTTCCCTTCACTGCACAGTCTGGGACTTCTCTCATAGACAACGATTTCTCCGGTAGATTTTTGACCGGACCAATCAGAGAACAGAAGGGGCGGAGTTTTTGGCCCCTAACCCACGCCCCCACCTGTCCCAGCGCGCAGCCAGCGAGCAGCCGCATGTTCTCATTCAAAGCGATGCAAAGCGATGCAGGACTGTTTTATATGTGACACAAATGTATTAATTTCCCCTTCTTAATCCCTTATCTGGAGTTTTCTTTTGTTTTTTTGGCCAAAAGTCAAGTGATCGCTCCCTCCTCCTCCTCCTCCTCCTCCTCTCCCTCCGCTATGAGGAAATGCCTCAGGTTGTCACGAGAGAATTAAAATCGGGTTTTACGTTGCTGCCCGAGTCCCTGCAGATTTTCTGGTCTTCTGGTGTGCTGGACCAGCGATCCATGGTTTTATTTCATTTTTTTGGAACGTTTTATTAACATATAAACACAGAATATGCAGCGCGGCAGCCGGCAGCAAGAGAAAAAGCTGCAGGAGGCGGAGCTGAAGTCAAGTTCAGAAGACCACGGGGGAGCGCGCAGCCAACGAGCATTCGCATGTTCTCATTCAAAGCGATGCAGGACTGTTTTATATGTGACACAAATTTATTAATTTCCCCTTCTTAATCCCTTATCTGGAGTTTTCTTTTTTTTTTTTTTTTGCCAAAAGTAAGTGATCATCGCTCCTCCTCCTCATCCTCCTCTCCCTCCGCTGAGTGAAATGAACAAGGAAATGACTGAGGTTGTCACGAGAGAATTAAAGTCAGGTTTTACGTTGCTGCCCGAGTCCCATCAGATTTCCTGGTCTTCTGGTGTGTTGGACCAGCGATCCATGGTTTTATTTTATTTTATTAGGACGTTTTATTAACATATAAACACAGAATATGCAGCGCGGCAGCCGGCAGCGAGAGACAATTCAGCAGGAGGCGGAGCTGAAGTCAAGTTCAGCAGACCACGGGGGAGCAGCCATCAGCAGAGGCCACGCCTCCAGCAAGAATCGTTTCCCTATAACAGAAAGTCCAGACCCTAGTACGAAGAGAAGTGAAGGACAAGGGTCTGGTTTTAACCAGGCTAAGAACTTTCTGGTTACATTTCAAATAAGAGCAACATAAATGGGTAGTGGGGAGCATAGATATCATATATATATGATATCTATGGTGGGGAGGGCTAAATATTTGTTTTTTAATACCTAGCAATTACATGAAACGCAAACTCCGTTTTGGTTGTTGAATAATGTGAAAATAGTTACATCGATTCATAAAGAAAGAAAAATAAAGTAACCAAAATAATAATGATACTTGAACTTGCTTTGGGACAAAGGATGTTTCTTTTAACTTCACATTTTCTTGTTCGACTTTTAAATCAGTCACTGCAGATGAGTAATTGTCAGTTTCTGTAAGATTTCTGCAACTGGAGCAGGTGTTTCTGCTTACTGGTTAACTTCCTCAGCTGTCTCACATTTTAAGGGCCAGTCCTACTCCATGTTTCAGCTCCTTTAATAGATCAGATCTCATAGAAGAGCACTTCTAAAGAGACAAGTTTAGTTTTTAGCATTTGTTTT